>JAFVLL020031296.1:0-11978 GCA_021397915.2 Tor tambroides
AGTTCGTAATGTTATTCACTTTGTACCTGGCTGGTTTGGTTCATGGCTTGTAACTCTGTAACAGACTTTTTCCCTATGGGAAAAATACTTCCACAATCAAGGCAACGGAAAAAGTGCACTCTTTACAGAAAGGGCTGAGCTTATGAATATTAATTAGCTTTTGGCTTGAGCTCTTTTCACGTGTTTTAATATTTTGAATTAAAAACAATTCAGATGTAATACATTTCACTTACCCTTTATTGGTGTTCGAGTAACGCCAGGTGTGGGTGAGCGGGGGTCTACAAACACAGGCCCGACCGACTCTACCACAGGAAGAGGAGAGTAAGCCACGCCCACCTACAGGAAAATACAATCAATTAAACTCTTATGCCAATTGCTCACTCACTGCTCATATGGGATCTAAAAATGGCATAATTCGGCTCACAGTCTGGACCTAATCAAACTTTTATTAGAGAAACTCATGAACAGAAGTGTTGTTGCTGTATGTTTGTACCTGTATAGGTGTGCGGTCGATAGCGCAGGACGGTGAACGCGGGTCTGCGAGTCTTGCTACACGCGCTGCTTTCGGCCGCTGGCTCGGGTCTACCTTTGGTGTTGATGCCACAGACATCTTACTTTCACTGGCACCCATTTTACACAGTTTGCTACTGAAAAACAGCACGGTTTATGAAAACATGCATTCGAAGAAGCGGAAAAAAAAACAAATACACTGAACCCATGCTGGCTTGACAGAGCATTGCTAAACTGTAACGCTACGTGCGTAGAACACTTAATTCAATTAAATAACGAAGTAGCAATTCTTGTCGTGTCGCGTTTTTAGCAACAAGACAAGTTATTGTCTAATAAACTTAAACTCACCTTAAAGCTCAAGATGTTCCACGTGCAGTCCACTCTATGGTCCTTTTATCTTTCAAGCTGTATCAGATCAACTTTATGTTAGGTTTTATACACCAATATATGTACAAATGCAGATATCAACAAAGAAATGCTTCAGCCGTCTTCCAAGCCAAACTCCGTGTGATTCCAGCGAGAGCATTTAAATGGGTGGTTCTGTGTTTGCTGCGATTTTTAAATAGACCAATAGCTGAACGCTAATTCCTCCCTCGGCGCTTCTGATTGGCTGAGACTGCGAATACATTTTTATTGGGCGTGTACCAGCGATTTGAAATACAGCCGCGTGGTGTTGACGTGTTCTTTTAATATTTTTTTAGTTAAACAGTCAAAACACACTGCATACAATCGCACTTCTGTTGTTACAAAAATACGTTTTAGTGAATTATTTAAGGAATTCATATTCGGCAATTATAGAAAGCATGTTGTAAATATTAGAAAGTATATTAATTTTACTATTTTGATTATTGCTAACAGCAAGCTGAATAAATTTAAAAGGTATGTAATATTTGTATGTTTTAATACTTGTTTAAAAAACAAAGGAAAAATGTTTTCATATTTCTATTTTTAAATAAAAAAAAACTAGTTAAAATGTTTTTAATTAGTTATCAAGCATTTTTGTCAAAGCTTTATTGCTTGAATTACAATCATAATAGCAATTTGAATTGGCTATATGCAAAACATTAATAATTATGATACAATACACAATATGGCAAGTAGAATTTACAATTAAGCAAATTAATTTACAGCAAAAGCAAATATCTGATAAGAAAGAGTGCTTACAGACATGTCTTTCAGTATCACAGCCCTTCTGTGACTCACGAATGAAGTTGCCAATATAACTTTAAGGCTTGCAAATCACCTTTGTTACTTTGTATGGGATCCATAGTGATTTAGAACAATTATTTCTCCACATCCTCGTCTCAGTGTCAAACAGAGGCAAGTACTTTGAGCTCACAGTGCGGGGACCTTATTTTCCCCATATGAGAAATATAGGAGTAATTTTGATAAGGACGATAGAAAGAACGGTAATCTTCAAGATTAACAAAATAGGAAAATTAAAACTCTGTAAGCGTAAACTTGTGACAAAAACCGTAGCAAGTTTGTACCATGGACTTTTTAACATCTTTTTCTCAAGGACAGTCATCAGTTCATCCGTCTGTCCGTTAACATAGTGCTGGAGCTAAATGAATGTTTCAAACTCGTTTTGTTCTCTTTTTTTATCTCCTCACATTTTAGCACCTTCAAAAGCCATGCCCTCTGTTGAAATGTACACCTCCAATCTTCTTGTTTTCTCTCCCAAACAGGCTCCTCCACACTCGCATTCAATCTTCCTGTGCTCCTTCATCTCCTCTCTCCTTCATTCTGTCTCTCCATCTCTCTGGCAGAAGTGCGCCAGCAGTGTGTCCAGATCTCGCCGGTCGGCGGCTGAGTAAAGCGAGCTTTCTCCCATCATGCTCAGTGCCATGCGTAATGTGGACCAGATGTTGTCTGACATCACAGTGGCTGCTGCACCTGGTCCTCGACCCGCACCTCCCTCTCCATCACCTGCGGCCTGTCGCTGCAGAGAAAGGGCCTCTAGGAAGTGCTCTACTGCCTCCCTGATAGAGATACAACAGGATGGCATTTATTGTTGCGATTTAGTTCTTTCTGGCATGTGTGCCCTGTTTAAACCTTCTTTTACTAACCTGTGTGCACCCAGATTGACACAGCTGATGCCCAGGTTATATCGGCTACGTACAAATCCAGGCTGTAACTCCAGCGCGCGTCTGTAAGCAGCGACCGCCTCTTCAGATCGGTTCCCGTTAGCAAGAGTTGCTCCCAGCTTGTTCCACAGTAGATAATCCTTCATGTAGGGTTGAGATGGAAGAATGTAAACTAAAATACTGATGAACAATGTGTAGAATATAACAATGTGACAAGTTCATACCAAGAACAATAACTATAAAGTAGTACTGTCAAAATTAGCACGTTAACACAGGCAATTAATTTTTTAAAAGTATTTTGGTTACCCCTCTCACAACTGCTGCTTCAGTCTCTTTTTTTTTTTTTTTTTTTTTTTGAGAAGAACTGCGTTTATTTAGACATTTTTACGAGCACATCAAACAGAAGACTTTTCAGACGTGCACTCAACTTCGCCTCAGCATCAGGTGCTAGTCAAACGAGCATGGAAATGGTACAGGTGACGAGGGAGCTTCAGTAGAACAACAGTGAACTGTGGTCAGGTGAGATGTTGTTTGGCCATATGTCAGTAAAAATGAATTTTCCTGTCCTGTCAGCTGTTATTCTGTGCTTGTAGCACGTGCTCTTCAATTGCATGCACAAATATGGCATCATTTCATATTAAAGTGCGAATGAAACCACTGGCATGCATCTCAGATCTGCGTCACGTTCAGCAGCGGCAGCTCTTAAAGTAATAGCAGCCAAATAACCTAATAACCCAGCTGCTGTGATGTCTGTTAATCAAAGAACAAAAGAAAAAAAAGGAAATCAACTTTTGCAGCTTCAAGGATTCATCTATTCGTCTATATATCTATATAATTTAGATTTTAGTGTTTGATAACTTTATTCAATTTCCTACTTGCTGAAGGGCACAGGTAAATATGATATTTATTATAATGGGTTTAAAGGAGTAGTTCACTTTCAGAACAAAAATTTACAGAACAGTACTCACCCCCTTGTCATCCAGGATGTTCATGTCTGTCTTTCTTCAGTTGTAAAGAAATTATATTTTTTGAGGAAAACATTTCAGCATTTCTCTCCATATAATGGAGTGCTATGGTGCACCCGAGTTTGAACTTCCAAAATGCAGTTTAAATCCAGCTTTTAAACGGCTCTAAACGATCCCAGCCAAGGAAGAAGGGTCTTATCTAGCGAAACGATCGGTTATTTTCTAAAAAATAAATAAATAAATAAAATTTATATACTTTTTAACCTCAAATGCTCGTCTCGACTAGCTCTGCATGAACTCTGTGTTTTCCGGTTCAAGACAGTAAGGGTATGTCAAAAACTCCCATCTCATTTTCTCCAACTTCAAAATCGTCAAAACTTGGGTGCACCATAGAACTCCATTATATGGAGAGAAATGCTGAAATGTTTTCCTAAAAAAAAAAATTTTTACGACTGAAGAAAGAAAGAGATGAACATCTTGGATGACAAGGGGGTGAGTACATTATCTGTAATTTTTTGTTCTGAAAGTGAACTACTGTTTTAAGTTCACTTAAATTAGAAGCTGTTATTTTTTAAAGTCTAATAAATGTTAAAATTGATAGCTCTCAATTATGTAAGGGATAATCAACGGCTAGCTGTGCATTAAACGATTTGAATGCACGACGTGGAGGCGAAGAACCACCCGACGCGCAGCAGAGGCCCGTTTATGCCATGGTCATTTGCCAGCATTCACATATTACAGATGTTAATAATATTTGCACTGCAATATTTGACCGGAACGATAAAAATGCCGGTTATTTTCGTCAGTTAAGGCTCGTTGGCTCAGCATTCTGCCGCTTCAAATCAGACACAGAGATGAAATAGTGCGGTAAGATCACAATCATCACATTTATTTGAATGAATTATAGCATGTATTTCAATTAATTATCAAGAGAGAGAGAGAGAGAGATGACAGTTGTTACCTGCGTCTGCACGCATCTCTCTCTACAAACAATTACTTAAAAAACAGCCATTTTACCATCGTTGCAGAGGAATATAATGTAGCGATCTAGTATCTAGGCTATTTTATTAATAAAAATCGCGGGGAGGCGTTGACAAGAAGTTCATGTATGTGTGCAGCGCAATCTGCGATCTTCGAACTCATACTCTCTCCTTGTGTGTGTGAGTGATGCTTGTTGGTTAGTGTGCATCTATTAAAGCAGCGCATTAATATGGAACGGTGATTAAACTGACTTGGAACTACCTGTGCAGTTAAACGAATTTAATCAACACCTGCCAGCCAATCAGAATCGAGTATTCATACAGACCATGGCATAAACTATAATGTTGAAGGGCTGTAGTCAATGGTTAAATATTAGGAAAAAAAGAACAATTTCCTACAGACATCAGTAGTATTGGTATCAGTGATACTCGCCTTCAGTCATAAAAATAGTCTTCATACCGTTATACAGATATTAAAAATATACTGATATACTGTTGTTTTTGTTGTTTTTACATTAATTGTGAAATTATTGCAATATAAAAGTATATTTAAAAACATTAATGTTAGTCGGGATTAATTGCGATTGATTTCAGAAAAAATGAGCAATTAATTAGTTAATTTTTTTTAATCAATTGACAGCACTACTATAAAGATAGCTATATTAGCATCCACACCAACAGACAATAAGTGTACGCTGCAGTTTTGTCATCAGCCGCTTTATATGCTCAAGCACTTTCAAGTCAATCCACCATGTTTATCTTCACGCTAAAGCATTTAAAAGCAGCATTCAAGTAAGAAATGTCTCCTTATTAAGGCTATAGACCTTATTCAGTCCAGAGCAGTAAGTGATTCTCTGCTTTTATTTTGTTCTTTGGGTCATATTAATAGCACAGACAGCAGAATAGGTACTGTATATTATGCTGATGTCACTTAATAAACATATCTAATATAAACATGCGATTTCTTTCCCAGATGTTTACCTTCACAAACATAACCGACTGGGTTTTTGTAACTTATGTGTGTTTTTAACAAACTCATGTGTGAAAGAGAACTTTAGTAACGTTACTCACATGCGTGTGACAGCCCCTTTCTATATGGGTGCTTCGGATGTTTGTGCTCAGAAAACCGTCTATCAGAAGTTTAAACTAATATGGCTTTAAAACGCCTGATTTCAGCGCGATAGACGTGATAATCAAAACCAAATGTTTTTTTTTTTGGACAGTTACGAGCTGTAAAGGCATTTCCTTAATTTGGAAAATAGGGCGGGGAGCAGCATCTCATTTGCATTTAAAGAGACATGCTCTAATACAGCGCGTTTCAGCTTGCACTCAAAATAGGCATTTTCAAAATGATATAATAAATGATCTGTGGGGTATTTGAGCTGCAACTTCACAGACACATTCTGGGGACACCTGAGCCTTATATTACATATTGTAACAATGGGCATAATAGGTACACTTTAAAACTTCATATTCTTATAGTTTTAACTTGCTTGGTGTGTCAGTCTTAAGTGTGAATGAACCAACCTGTGGCGTCACAGACAGGGCGGCAGTGAAGCAGTCCACAGCCTTGTCATACTCTCCGCTCAGGTTGAAGAGAACGCCCAGACCACACTGCAGCTCAGGGTCCACCTGTGTGGGGTCGGCGGCCGCTGCACTCAAAAACAACGTCTGCACTTCATTAAACAGTGCTCTAGGAGGAAGAACAACATGGGAAAGAATGGATTAGCTATTATTTAAAAGGGATAGGGACTTTTTATCATTATGGAGCTTGAGAGACTACGTCACTTAAATTACTTGGAGCAGAGCAGCAAGTATATTTTTGTGCTCATCAGAAAAAAAAATTAATGTTGGTTTGGAACAAAATGGTGAGTAGAATATAATGCATAGTCATTCCTGAGTCATACAAAAAGTATTTTAATATCTGCCCTCTCTGCCCTCAACTGATTAAAACAGAGCATATGCAGCTACTCACAATGCTGTCTGCAGATTGAACTCCACACCTGTGTTTGCGTAAGATTTTTAGAGCACTGCCCGCTTAGGATTGGTGACAACTGTAAATCTGTTGCTTGGTTACAATGCCTTGTCCACTCACTTATGTATGTCTCACATTAATGTAAAAAAGGCATTAAAAACAGGCTGCTGAGGCTGCTTCCACATCTGATCAGTTCAGTGTTGCACAATCATGAATAAGGTTTAAAGGAATTCTGGGATCAATACAAGTTAAAGTCTTTGTTAAAATAATTGTGACTCGTCCCCTCAGTGTTACAGTAACACTGTACACTGTGTCCTAACCATGTGTCCACCCACACTAAATGCAAAAATATTGCCTTTTATTTTCATAATTTCCACGATGCTTCTTCATACTGCATTTTTTTATGCTTCTCCCTAATTTTTGTCATATAATATCCAATATTTCCACATGAACTTCCACATGAATCCTTTCAGGATGGTAAAGCTGAATTTTCAGGAGTCATGTGACATGATCCTTCAGGAATCATTCTAATATGCTGATTTGGTGCTCAAGAAACATTTCTTATTATAATCAATGGTGAAAACAGTTGTGCTGCTTAATATTTTTGTGAAAACTGTGATATATTTTTTAGGATTCATTAATGAATTGAAAGTTCAAAACAACAGCAATTATTGAAACAAATCTTTTAAGTAGTTAAATGCATCCTTGCTGGAAAAAAAAGTGTTAATGTCTTTTCAAAAAATCTTATTGACGCCAAAATTGAGAAGCCATACTTCGGTCAATGAGATTTCAGTGTGGTGTGTCTGGTGCAACCAACAAAATGTAGTATCACTCATCATGTTGTATACTTGTTTTAAACCCAGAATGTTTCTTTACAGCATTGAGGAAACCTCTTACTCTGGCAGAAGGGATCCAAATCTCTCCCTCTCTTTCTCCCTCTCCCTCACACTCTCCCGCTCCTTCTCTCGTTCATGCTGCTCAAGGATATGCTGGTATTTAGGGTTGTGCCTCAACCAATCACGGAGCGTCTCGCAGGCCTGTCTGTGCAGTGACTCATTGGTGAAGCTCACAGCTAAAGCCATGAGAGCCGTCAGATTGTCCTTTTTCAGCTCAATACATCTAAAAACAATTGAGACTTGAATTTTAAAAAGGTGGAAGCAGTATTTCACTAAATCAGATTTTTCATAGAGAATTTAATTGCTGTGCACATTAAGGCTGCGGTTATACTTCTCACCTGCGAAGGGCGCTGATAGCAGCAAACTCTTGCTCATTCTCTGCCTGGCAGGTGCCCAGATATTGCCAAGCCTGTAGTATCACCACACACAGTCAGAGTTTCCCAAAGACAAACAAGAAAGCAGAACACCGTTAAAATCCCTTGAGACAATGTATCATCAGTTTTAGGATGTTGGGATTATACGTATGAGGCTCTGACCAGCTGGTTGTCTGGCTCTCTCTGAACTGCGCTCTCAAAGAGACGTACGGCTCCAGGAATGTCCCCCGCCTCCATCCTCTTCACACCCTCAGCAAATGGATCGTCATGGGACAGGTAGGGGTTGTCTTCTTCAAACTGATATCCCTAGGAGAATAGTAAAGAAATATTCACAGTATGTTTTATGGTATATATAACATTAAAGTACACTGCCATTCAAAAGTTTGGGATCAGTAAGATTTTTAATGTTTTTTTAAAGAAGCTTCTTCTGTTCATCAAGGCTGCATTTGTTTGATCAAAAATACAGAAAACACTAATTTTGTGAAATATTATTGCAATTTAAAATAACAGTTTTTTATTTTAATATACTTTAAAATATAATTTATTCCTGTGAAGCAAAGCTGAATTTTCAGTGTCATAACTCCAGTCTTCAGTGTCACATAATCCTTCAGAAATCATCCTAATATGCTGCTTTATAGTCAATGTTGGAAACAGTTGTACTGCTTAATATTTATGAGAACTGTGATACTTTTTTCAGGATTCTTTGATAAATAAAGAGTTAAAAAGAACAGTGTTTGTTCAAAATAGAAATTTTGTGTTACAATATACACTACTGTTCAAAAGTTTGGGGTCAGTAAATTTTTTCTTTCTTTTTTTCTTTTTTTAAGAAATTAATACTTTTATTCAGCAAGGATGTGTTAAATAGATAAAAAAGTGATAGTAAAGACTTTTTTTATTCATCAAAGAATCAAAGAAAAAATGATCACAGGTTCCAAAAAATATAAGCAACAACAGTTTCAACACTGATAATAAATCAGCATATTAGAATGATTTCTGAAGGATCATGTGACACTGAAGACTGGAGTAATGGTTGATGAAAACTCAGCGCTGCGTCACAGAAATAAATTATATTTTAAAATATATTAAAATAGGAAACCAGTATTAGAAATTGCAATAATATCTCACAATATTACTGTTTTTTCTGTATTTTTGATCAAATAAATACAGCCTTGATGAGCATAAGAGACTCCAATAAAAACATGAAAAATTTTACTGATCCCAAACTTTTGAACGGCAGTGTAAATATTCACAAATCATTTTTTCTCACAATTTTTTTTTTTTTGCTATTTCTGAAAACTCTATATACCTGTGAATTATACTATCATTCAAAAGTTCAGTAAGATTTTGTCTTTGGAGAGAGAAAGAAAAAAAAGTAGTTTTATTCAGCAAGGACTCATTTAATTGATCAAGAGTGACAGTTAAGGCATTTATAATGTTTCAAAAGATTTGAAATATAAATCTTTTGAAACATTATAAACGCTGTTCTTTTGACATTTCTATTTACTAAAGAATGTTGAAAAAAAAAAAAAACAAGGTTACCACAAAAATATTAAGCAGAACAACTGTTTTCAACACTGATAATAATGAAGAATGTTTCTTGAGCACCAAATCACCATATTAGAATGATTTCTAAAAAAAAAAAAGAGACTTTTCAAAAACATTTAAAAACCTTTGAAGAGTAGTGTTTTTGGAATCTGAACAATAAAAAAATATATATATATATATACTTAAGGAAAATAAAATTTGTTGAATGACTTCTGAGCAGAAAATTAAAAAATAAAATGAAAGTACGAAAAGAATGGATATACAGCATGCAACATTTCACATGTTGTTCTTCTGAATATTGGCCACAGGTAACAGCATGATTTGCGAGTGTGATATTGCTTTTAAACAACAGTTCAATAAATTAGTAGTTGTTTTCCTATTTTTGCTCCAAAAACAGTTCCAAGTGAAGCCAAAGCAGAATCAAAGACCGGAACTAACTGTTGTACAAACTGTAATAAAGTACAGACTACAGCCTGGGAAAGGACTCAAAGTTTTAATTAAGTGGAAGTGTCCATGCTGTAAATGGGCACAGATGTACAACATCCAGATACCTTGTCATAAGAGCTGCTGAGCATCTGGTCGAAATCTGAGAGCCAAGGGTGAGCTTCAGCATCCCTCTTTTCCATTTCCTCCCACTCCTGCTGGAGTTTCTCCCAGAAATCAACATCACTCTGGACTCACACACACACACACCACACACAAGCACCAGTGAATGCAACAGTATCACACTGAAGTTCATGTAAACATGTTCAGGTGTTTAGTCTGTCTCACCTCGACCGCTGCTTTGGCCTGCTGGAAGTCTGGCCCGTAAGCAGTGAATTCATCTACCCAAGATTCTGCAGATTCTGCCGAAACCTAACGAGCAAAGCGACATGCCATGCTGTTAGCAGCCTCGAGAACACATCACAGAGCCTGCAAATGCTTAAACACTACTCAGCTGAAGGGAAAAAAGAACACATACTGTGATGAATGAGAGTGGGGGAATAAAGAAAGGATGTAATGGAAAACGAAAAAGAGGCTTTGGGAAACCGACAGAAGAAGAAAAAATCTCACCCTCATTCATCCATCTTTCCTTTCCTCTCTACTTTAAAAATAGCAAGCAATGTTCAGTGCACCTTCACTACTGCAGGAAGTCAAAGTGGTTTCAGTAGCTGGGCACAAATGAAAAGCAGTGTGAGCAGGGCATTAGTGCTACAGGTCTGGTATCTCGCAGCGATAATTACGTTAAAAGCGCTATTAAATTAAAGCAACAGTTTGCTCTCTTTAAGGCAAAAAAAGGTTTGGTCAGCAGGGGCTAGTTAACATAAAGAAAATGACAAGCCTGAAAACACAGACAGAACAGAAATCGCAGGACTACTGCATCACTGTTGCCAGACGATCAGGATCCTACCTGCCTGACGATAGTAGCCCATTGCTCTGCCTGTTTAGCTTTAATTTTGTCATTCTTCTCTTTGCCCTCTTGAGTTTCCACTTCCACAGTCCCTTCCCCTGATTCCAGGAACTGGGCAGCCAGTATGGGACAGAGGGTACAGGGAGGGGCATTTATGCGGTTGGTGTGAGATTGTTAAGGACAGTAGGGAAATTCAGGTATGGATGGAGGTTAAAAGGTATCAAGATGGGATCAAAAGAAGTCATGACGACCATCCATGACAAAAGGAAGAAGGAAATATCACAATTAAACTATTGCTTGTTTGAACCATAGGAAAATAAAATAGTTTTTAAAACAGGGGCCAGTTTCCAAACATAGTGTAGACCTAATCCTCGACAACTGTGATTTTTCCTTGGAAAAAACTTGGTTTGACCTACAGTAGGGTCTAAAAGTCTGAGACCACTAGTTTCTAATTTAACACGCATTTATATGAACAAGGTAACATTTGAGCGACCTCAAACCTTTGAACAGTAGTGTATATTATATTAGTGTAAACACAATTTTTATTAGTCTTAACAGTAGTGTATATTATATTATATTGTATTGTATTGTATTATATTATATTATCACACATAATAGATTAAAATAGATTTTGAATCCCAAATTTTAAATGTGGTCTCAGACCTCACTATATATACAGAATCCAGTATCTACAACAAATTAAGCTATCCAAAACCTTTCTCATGAGTAATTATTTAAAACCCATCAGCGCAGTGCAAAGATTTACAGTATGCTGTGTAGTTACATCTAACGTTGCCTAGCAGCTTGAGAAGAGCCAAGATGGCTGCCAAGGGGCTGCAGTGTCACCCTTCACAGAGTTTCCCCTACGGGAGGAGCTGGGAAGGGCTCGTACCTGGTTAATGCTGGAGGCCCAGTGCTGTGCCTCCTTGGCCTGTGCTTTATCAGTGTTCTCTTTTCCTGCTCTGTCCTCCACAGTCACACTGCCCTCGCCAATCTGCCTAATGAACCGCAGGAACTACACAATAACAACAACAACAACAACAACAGCTATTACACATCTACTGCTAACAGGAAACACATTGGCGATGCGCACACACAGACACACACACACACAAGACCACCAGTGGTTTCTTCTTGACAGTTACGGTCAGACACAAGTAGACCACAAGGAGGAAGGAATAACGGCCAAAGGCATAACGTATCCCAAATTATATGATGAAGCATGAGCAGAGTTAAATGAAAGAGAGAGAAATATG
>JAFVLL020031297.1:0-15108 GCA_021397915.2 Tor tambroides
AATAACCTGTCCAAAGTCCTTGTCCAAGGACATTAGCCATGCAAAAAAAGATCACAAGATCCATTTTTCTATGGCTAAGCAGAAATCAAACATTTAAACATTTATAGGTCGTCCTGTTAAAGATAGGCCACCAAAGTCTCTCTCTCCCAGACTTCAATTAACCTTCTGGGCTGTTAGCCTACTGTCTGGAGAAGCGAGGGCTTTCTCTCCCTCCCTTGCTCTGTCTCTTCATCTCTCTCCCTCTCTTAGACATGAAGTCTTTACATAAGGGAATACTGGAAAGAGAGAGGGAGACGGCTCGTCTGATTCCAATAAAAGAAAACCGAATGTGCTGTTGAACGAGTTTGTCATTTTGTTCCTTTTTCCTTTGTCCTTCAGGGATAATCTTCCCTGACATTCAAATCACATTTTTGATATTTGCTCTGTATGATGGGAGATAAGATGAAAACAGCCTGTGAAGTGTACTGGGAGCTGTCTGGACCCTTGTGAGGGCACTTGGGGAGTTTGGTCTTGATGCGTTGAAAGAAAAGGTCTGTCTGATGTTAGAAAGATTTGTGCTGGTGCATTTTTACACATAAAGGCCTAGTTTAGCAAGTCATCATCAGTGGAGACATATAAGGTGTGCAGCATATGGGACTCCAGAAGTGAAATAATTTAAATTAAGTCTCAGGAGAGTCCTTCTTACACCACTTTACCTCAGCCACCAATATAATTGTGCATGCTTAAAGACAAATTAGCTACTAAGTGTTTTAGAAATGTCAACACAAAAAATATTTTATTATATTTTCAAGATAGGATGATGCTGCATATCTTGAACGCAGTTTTATTTACTGTAAGCTGTACATTTTAAATACTACTGTAAACACTGACAAAATTAATATACACATACGTTCTAAAGACACATATTTGCTCTGTGCAAATTTGATCATTTTCTAGTTAGTAAATTATGTATATTAAGGTCTGAAGCCTTTAGTCTGCAAAGGTAAGCTTCTGCACTGTGTGATTTTCATAGTTGTGCTCTCTTGTATATACATTTACAGTATATTACTAATAGGGCCGTCAGTTTAACACTTTATTTTGAATAATTATAAAAAATAAATAACACACAAGTAATCATGCCCCCTGAACTGTATGTAAAACCCCTACCATTACCACACTGCTATTAAAGGCAACATGCAACACTTACTAAGAACAGGCAAAGTTGCTCAGAAGAGTGCAACAGAACGCAAAGATCTGGAGATGCAGGTTTCAAACTACTTTTAACTTTAGACATCCTAAAATGTTTGTCTAGAATGTGATGCACCTGCATATGGACAAAAAATAGTGTAGATGGAATGCACTTTTTAACTTTCACTTATCAAAGTTATAGAATATTAATGAAGTTCATTGTGTGAAAACTTAAAAGTAAGTTCAGAGAACATTCATAGCCTGATCCATTCTCAGAACAAGAGAGTCCGTATGTAGTATGCATGCCTGTCCGTTTTAATGAGCAGGGAAATACATTTTGAACACAGCTTATGCAGTTGGGAGGGATGAGAACGGCTCAATAAAATACACACCAGAGGTTGAAATGATGGGGGGAGTAAAAAAAGCTTTTTGACAATGTTAAGCCAGGCAGCTGCTCTGAGGCTACCAGGGGGTTTTTATCATCTCTTCAGATGTTGGATCATAGGGAGAGAGAAGCTTTCCAAGGGTAAGCAAAGTCAGGCAGGCCCTTACTGTAACATCAACATACTACAGCTGCAGACAGATTGCTGAAGCGCATTCTCACTGGGGTCTTGTTAAAGCAGAATGGTACTACAACACATTGAAAGAGACCTCTGCAGATTTTCAGAAGACTGGTTCTCATAGTTCTACTGTTCTTTGCTAAACTTCCCACAGACTACGGCAAACGTTGAGGTCAACTTACAGCGCATGTTGATAAACGCAAAAAATTACTTTGATTTGTCCCTCCTTTGCTTTAAAAAAGCAAATATCTGAGTGACAGAAAGGCACTTACAAAGGGCCAATCCATTGTTTCAACAGTATAGCTGCAAGACGTAAACAATGCGAGTTAACATGATTTAAGTGTGAAAATAATAACCCTTCTGAGTTATATTCAAATGTGCAAATGTTTTTAAGTTAAAATAGTACACAAGTTAAACAGCAGAATTAATGCACATTTTTACTTTTAAATATATGCCATTCAAAAATGTAAAAAAAAAAAAATATATAAAAAAAAAAAAACCTGTAAAAACACAATATTGTGACTGTAAAAACAGAATTGTGAAATAATGCTATTATATAAAATGTAATTTATTCCTGTGATGGCACAGCTGAATTTTCAGCATTCACTACTCCAGTTTTCAGTGTCACATGATCCTTCAGAAATCAATGTAGAAAACAGTTGTGCTGCTTAATATTTTTGTGGAAATGATGAAAGATTATTTTTTCATGATTTTTGATTGAAAGTTTCAAAGAACAACTTTTATTTGAAACAAATCTTTTGTAGCATTATAATGTTTTTAATGTCACCTTTAATCAATTTGATGCGTCCTTGCTGAATTTAAGTATAAATTTCTTTCTGACTCCCAAACTTTTGACTGGTAGTGTAAAATAATTGGACACATTTACTTCCATTGTAAGTGCCTCTCTGTAACCTCACTGTTTGCCTTTTTTCTTCTAAGAAAATGAGGGACGAGGCAAAACTTGCACTGAGGAATATTCCTTTAAATCATTATTTCTGAGATTTCCTCACCTTAGAGGATAGAATTGCACCAAACACAAGACCTACACAACAGCTCACATTCCTGAGTTCAGCAGCTGCCTATGAGAGCAGGAAGTCAGTGTATTGATGCATGCCGGTGTCTAAGAAGTGTGTATTAAAGGACAGCTCAAGTCACAAAAGCCTCTCTCTCTCTTTTATTCTCTGTACGGGCATCTCCTCTATCCCATAATAGCCCCTTGCTCTAGCTACGACAGAGGTTAATGATTCTACACCTGGCCTCGGATGAGCGAGTGATATTTTACCTCTTGCAGGAAGAGGGTGATATATGGAGACTGCAGTTGTTTTGGGGGTGTATAAATTAAAGGAATAGTCTGTATTGGCGGGCAGGATGATGAAATAACAGGCACTTTAGGTAATTCCTCTGATAAAGCAGTCTGACCCCCGAGCAGAGCGGAGGATGATAGAATCAAATGTTCTGGTAGAGGTCAGTCGTTGGAGCATCAGTCTAGTCAAGCCATTACAACAGAATACAAAGACCCAAGAGAACAGGCCAGGTGGGCAAGAGAGAAAGAGTCTAAGGTATCATTCTCTTTTCCAAACCAAATGAGATTCATTTGACCTTTTCAAAGAATCAGGGGAGGGTCGACTTGTGGGGTTGTAGGGCTCAGTGTAGAGTACAATTCTCATAATATGAAAAATATTTCTATGCACTGAGCCATTGCTATGTATAAAATTGCATATTAGATCAGATAGATTTTTTCTAGAGAAGTCTAAATAGTCACATCGACTGAATATGAAATTCACTGAACTGATTTGTATTTCTGGGCAAATTCACTGATTGGAGATTTACTTCACTCTTTGTTGACTGGTTAGTCTGATATCATTTTTTATATCATAAATATGTTTGCATTGTTAAATTTGAGTATTTTCATAGCTCCTAACCCTAAGTACTTTTAAAATAAATTAATAGACATGTACAATGATAATTTTAGTTACAACATTATATTGTAACTATTTTATATATTTCTAGAACCACACATTACACAGATACCTACAGTATGAATCATTCTTAATTCATAATGAAACAAATAATCTTGATAAGTTCATATCATGATGAAATGAATCATCATAATTCTATAAACAACATTAAATATCAAATTCAAAATTAAATCCAAAATATAAGGAAACTTATATTAAAGGTGCACTCCAAATAGATTTGATTAGGATTTCATTATTTGGAGAAAAGCAGTGTAATAATTCAGTCCCACTTTTTCTTAGGTGGCCTTAACTACTATGCACTTACATTTAAATTAATCATTTGATACAATGCACTTATTGTGTATGTACAAGTTCTACATTGTACTTATATTTTAAAAAAAATACCTGCATGCAATTACATTTGTAATTAATTTCTGTAATTACATGTATAATTATACTGATATCCATCCCTTACACCTTAACCCACTCTTAAACCAACCCATACCACCAAACCTGTCTCTAACCATATCCCACCTTAATAGCAGAAAAGTATTTTGCAATACAAAATGAACACAATAAGTACATTGTACTTATTTCTTGATGTAAGTTCATAGTAGTTAATACCACTTAATGTAAAGTGGGACAATAATTCTTCACAACATCTCATTTTGTGTTCCACCATGAAAATAAGAAAGAAAGAAACATAAAGGTGAGCAAATGCTGACAGAGAGCTATGATTTTCACAACTTGAGAGAAGAGATCCATTTCTCTCAATAGGCTGTTGTATTAGAGCTGTGTTCTTGAATATGCTTACAATGTTACAGTAACAGTAACATGTATAAATAATGCAAATAACAGTTAATCTCAACAACATTTAAATGATTGTCTTACTTATGACTGTAATTTCCCTACAGAGCTCAGCAGGAGCTGATGTGGGGAAACAGAGCAGAGAACTGTGTGTGTGTGTGATGGCAGGATGTTAAACATTGAAAATGATGATTCTGCATCAGCGTACTAAATAAATGAATAAATATGTGGACGGAAGGCAGATGATAAACGCTGGTACTTTTGCTAACCCATTAGCAGTTGACAGCTTTGGTGCGAGTGCAGGGTTCTGGTGGGTATGGAGCCTGTATATCAGCCTTATTACACCCCCCACTTCCTGACCTGCCCTTCTAATTCATCCATTATAGTTTGTCCTGTCAGGGGCTCTTGTTTTATCGCTAACTAACCCAGGCATTACGGTCTTGATTTACGGTGCCGATTGAGTGCTAGCAAATCATGGAATATTTTCATTGATTACCACAAATTGTCTAATCTGCGCTATGTTCGTAGGCCTTGATTGGGTGGTGCTTACCGATTGCTTCCCGCTAACTTAAAAATCAATCAAGGGACACAATGGGCAGAAGGCTGGATGGATCCGGTTCCAAGCCGGTGAATCATCCTCAATCAAATTTGTTGCAAATTTAAATCCATAAGTCATCAAATGAATTCTAATTTGTATGATGCCTACATATGCACTTTCTCAAGAAGGAGCCGAGAAAGCATAATCTATGGCCTCTCCGCTGAGCACTTAAATGCAAGCAAATACGGCACATTATCGTTATACTGTTTATGTAACACAGCCAAAATATTCAGAAGCAAGACTCTGTAGTTAAGGACACAAATATTTTTAAAGACACTTAGGGTGGTCCGTTTTATACGTGGGGTTTGACTGGAGGTCATTTTTTTGCTCTATACCCTTTTAAACTTTGCCTTGCGTGTTTACCCGTTGACAGCAGGTGTCATGGACACTGATTATAGATCACAAACAGGTAGAATAGAGATTCAGACAAACAGCATGCTGTCCCATCTCATTTGTATCAATGCCCCAGAGAGTGAGACACGTCTGGAGGGGGAATCTAAAAAGCGTCAGATGCATCTTCTTGAGAAGTTAGCAGGGTTAGGGCATGTTAGCACCTCTGAGATGCTTCGGCAGCTAAAACATACGCGAGTGCTTGTGTGTATTTGATATGAGGGGCAGATGACAGGTGGTGAAAGGTGACCAACTCCAGGAGGCAGCTCACCTAGCCACATATTACCGTCACTGTCACACTCCCAAACATTGTATTTGTTTACTGAGCCTACTGAGCCTTGGGCTTTATGAAGAAATATCCAGTGACAGTGAATCAGAGCTTTTTATTGATAAACGGAGAGACAGACTGTTGGATCTTCAGCTCTTAGATCACTTCCAACAACTCTGCCTTCACAGCTGCATCATCTGAAAGCTTAGCAATGACAGGCACCAACAATATCAAGCGGTCGGAATCATCCTGAATTTCAAAGAGCAAGACGACAGAACGGCATGTCACATCCCAGGGTGCGACTGACTGTGAGAAAGACAGACAGAGAAAGCAGTAATTGCACAGTAATTTCATCCTCTCCTCTTAGTAGATTGTGGGATCATTTTAAATCGGTGGGTCTGAGATGGAAATATTTTAACTTGCTCATTAAAAAGTAAGAATTCATATAACTTTGCCCATTCAGAGGTTTATAGATTCCAGGTTGGAAATGACCTTGAAAGAAGAGTAGACAAAGACATAATAAAAAAAAGCCTCTTAGGGAAAAGTGTCTACATCAGTGAAATTCACCTAGTTTGATGGTTAGAGAAGAGGAACGTTTTTTTAAAAAAATGCAGAAAAGCATTTTAAATTTTTTTCTCAAAATACTGACTTACAGTGATTCTAGTTCCAGTGATCGGCATGAATTTATATTTACTGTACACAATTTCTGTTTTTAACTATTACAGCAGCTATGACATTCCATCTAAAAATATCTGAGGACAAGGCATTATCCATCATTATGTGGGAAATTTGGAGCCGTATGCCATAATCTGTGTTTCCATGTACACACCCACACAGCTGCAGCTTTGAACTGATTAAAAATGTATTCATGATTCACTCTTCCTATTTTGTCTGGTGACATTAGAGTGCTGTTTGTATTGTGTCTATTAGTGTATATTGTTTGTGTATGATATGTACATGCCTAGTTAGGGTATTAGTTGGGTGTATGTGTGTGTGTTGTGCCTCCACATTTATAATTTTCCTGTTGTGACTTACTTTTGAACAATTAGCATTCCTGTAGCTCAAACAGTACTGAATGGCTACTGCGAAAATATGACTCAGAAAGTGTGCAGAGTAATTTGGTTTGGTTGGGTCTCATAAATATAATGTAAAAAGCCTGATTATCTCTGCATGTTGTAATTTATTTTTCCATGCCGTTATGCTTAAAAAAATAAAAATAAATAATAGCTACAAAAGAATTATTTGGGATTACTCCAATTGTTGCTGCATTACACAATATATAAATGCTACACAAAATAAATGCTACACAAATAAATATGTAATTATTAATATTCTGTATTGTAGAACCAGAGTACAATTTATTTTGCTGATTGTTTTTATTTTACTTTGTTATAAGGTTATTTATTATATGCAGAGTGGAAACCTGGTATGTTCAAAACCACAAAATTTGAGGTCAGAAACTTACATATGTTATTAATATTGTATTTAACGTTTTTCTGACATTTTAAGGATCCAACAGAATTACGAGCTGTTGTTAATACTTTTCATTGGCTAAATATTAGTAAAATTAACAGACAAATGGAAAGCATGAGATATATATATATATATATATATATATATATATATATATGAAAAGTATTTACAAGATTTCTGCATATGCACAATACTAGTGAATAACAATCAGTCACAGACAAATAATGATGCAATTGCCAAAATAAGTTGTTTATTGTAAACAATACACTAAATGTTCATCGTTATTGTATCTATTTCTTTGTACAGATGTTTTTAGATAAGATCTACGTGAGTCATTGTCCTCATATTCTGTGATTTTCCTCATGCGGCTTATATGTGCATTTGTGTTCTGCGCCTAGTGAAACGAATGCGTGCTGTGAGAGGACGGGCTAATGTTCATCCCATCTTCCCCATCAGTTGCCTGACTCATCAATAGATCCATCCACCCAATCAATGGCCTGCAGAATCACTCAAAGTGATCAGCCCAAGGCCTTCTCAATCTGTACACAAAATCAGTATGGACATTCATCTTTTGAGTCCACACACACACAGGCCTTTGTAGGCAGCTCTACACTAACACACACATTTACACTCTCTCCTTCCCGCTGCGGCCAAAACGTTAGCTAAAGCCGTACAACATTGCCAATACGTGCGGATGCTTCAACCTAAGCAAGCACGGATCCCATTTTGCAAACGCAAATGAGTGTTCAAGGGTCTATTAAACCCACGCACCGCTGAGCGATATGGTCCATACACAGGTGTGTGTGCTAGATCATCCTATTAAAGGCATCCTCCATGTTTAGCGAAACATGTCCAATTCCCATTTTCTCATTTTTTTTGTTCTATAGTGTCTGCCAAACGCTTGTCCTTTCTGGGCTGAGGTGGAGCCCCGGTCATGACATCTGCTCTCCTGTCAGGCATCAAACATCAAACCCATCCCCCCCCGATTGAGCGCAGGCCCACTGTCCCCTCCGAATGCTGGCTCGTGCTGGGGAGCGATGGCTTCGTGTTTTCTCCCCCCAGGTCATTATGTTAGCGGTGATAGAGACCCTTGCTGGTGACTAAAGGAGAGTGAGCGAGGAAAGAAGAAAGAGCAAATCTGAGTGATGGCCAGAGAGAAACAGAAATGGGAAGAGTGGAGGAGAAGTTTCTTTCTCCCTCTCTCTTCACTGGACAATACACCTGTTCAATGGCGAGGGGGCAAGAGTAAGAGAGAGGGACCGCCTGAGACAAATGAAAGGTGCAGTTGCTCAGTACACAGCGGAGATTGCTTATCGATCCAGATGGCAGTATTCAGGCGCGCTCGCGAGAGCCTGAGAATTTTCTGAGGGAGTTAATAACCAGGCAGCTCAGCTGTCCTGTCCAATTCAGCAAACGCTGACGCCTAATCACACCAGGATCCCTTTTTCTGCCCTCCCTTCTTCTCGCCCCTGGGCCCCTACCTTCCATCCGTCCTTTTCAGCTGTACGCCGTTTTCTCTTGCTCTCTTTCTATCTCTCTATCTCCCTCCCTCCTTCCCCTCCCCTCCTCTTCCACTCAGATGGTTCGCTGAGAGTGATTGGACTGACAGCCTATAGAAGAAAGCTAATCAAATTGTTTATTATCAGTCTGAATCAATATGTATGGATTCTTAAAGGATCACAGACAGGCCTGAGCGCGAGAGGAGATCGGTGCAGCTGTGGGCTCGGGCCAGGCCCCTCTGACCAGAGCTCTTCTGTTTAAGCAACTTCACTCTTACTTAAGTCGTGACGACCCAGAGGGGTCAGCTGCTGTGGAGGGGGGACTTAGATTGGATATTCCCCCCAACGCACGCACAAACACATGTGCACCCTCCAGCTTTGAAAGTGTCAGGCCCAGCTGCATGATAAACAACCTGTCAATCAAATTACCGGCGAAGACAACGGAGCCTGTATGCCGAGCTCAATCTCAACTGGATGTTTGGATCACGCGGACGTTGTACGTCCCGTCTCTCTCAAAATGTGGGAAATTTTTGGTGGAGTCGGGGCGCTTAATCTACTTTCGGCCTATGTCTATAGCATTAAGGTCAGACACGCCAATGAGTTCCAGTGATTGTGGCGAGTAATTAGACAATGCCGAGGCACACTGAGAGTGAGACGTGCAGTAGACAGCGGCCTATTGTGCTCTTGGTGGTCTCACCTCTCACACTGTAATGGCGAATGTGGTTTATAAAGAAACATCAGTGCCACTCATGCAAATATACTACCACGTTTGCTGAGCGCCATAGCATAAAACGCAATTCTGTGTGATATTTGGTACAGATTAGTTTCACATATCTGAAGGACAAACCTCCTTATGAGATGTGATTGGACCCTATAAAGAATGCTGCAGAGGCAACTCTGATCAGAGATATTGATTTGCTCAAATCACACAGTAGGGAGTCAAAAAAGTGAAACGTTTCTCTGTTACCGATAATTGGTATAATAAGCATGAAGAAGCGAGAGAGACAGAGTAAGAGAGAGAGAAAGGCTCATCTGTGGCATGTCTGTTGACTCATGGTGGGAATCAATAGGTCCAACTGTGACAGCCTCAGAAGAAATCAAAGATTACCGCTATTTACGTCTACAAAATGGTGAAAAAAACATCACAATAAAATGGTTACTTTTGTAGAGACAGATTTTAAGCAGTTACATTTTATATTTGTTATATGTTTAATAATAATAATAATAATAACAACAACAATATATATTTCTTTTTTTTCAGAATGGTCTCTCAAATATATAATACATATATGTACATATTATGCATTTTAAACATCAACCTCTAAGGCTAAAGTTAAGGTTTAATTTTTATGCTTCATTAGGTTCAGGTTTTATATTGTCAGATAGTAGGATTGAAATCTGACATTATAAAATGAGGGTATGCTCTGTGGCCCTGTAGCAGAACCCGGCACAGTCAACTTTTAACAGTGATGCTAATTACAGCTGTTTTATTTCATTTGGCCCTCTTGATCTCCTATTGGAAGGGGACATCAGAAACCACCCATAAGTGGCACAGTTGGCCTACATCTGATACAAATGTTGGCACAACTTTGACACAACATTGGCAAACTACCCATGCCTTTAACCATTCAGTCCAAAGGGTGAATGCCAGGACAGTGGGGCACCCCTGCCAGCGCACTCTCTCTCTATCTCTCCCACACTTACTTTAAAATGTATGTGAACACCGAAGTGTTGCTTTCACCTCTACATTTAGAAGCAAACCAGGTTCTCCAACATAAACTACAGTGAGATTTTGTTATTCAGGTGTGCCATACTAGTTAATCAAGTATGCATGCATACATAAAATCAACTTGTAGTGAAGTAGATCATACGTACAAATTTTCACAAAAAGTACCATGATGTGTAAAACATATTTGTTACATACATTTTTATTACTGTAAAAAAATAAATTGATAAATGGGATGTATTCTTCAAACTACATCAGTCATTTTATTTCATTTTAATAATTTAATAAATGTAAAAATAATGTTTTTACTGAGGCTGAACTTTACAGTTTTGTTATTGCCATTTTTTTCAATTATTTTTTATATTATTATTTAATATTATGTTATTGTTACAGCTACAGTAGTTTGTGAGAAATTACACATACATACACATAAATGACCAGCAGTGATGACCCAGCCAAGAGGGATGAGAGACAGGGGCAGTTAAAATGATCCCAGTCTCGCACCAGGAAACATGTTCCACAACATCAAAGCAGAGCTTTGCTTGAGGGCTGCCTGATACCAGCTCTCCTCCAAACAACCAGAACACTGCTACACAGACCTGCTATTACTTAATATGATGATTAAAACTGCATGTTATGTTTCAGCTGTGCAACTAATTATGCATTTAAGAGCGACATGTCTGAATTTGCATGCAGAGATGAGTGTTATATAGAAGTATGTTGATATAAAGTCTGTCAAAACGCATAATGTGTGTGTGTGTGCGCAGGAGAGAGAGTTCTAATAACCCATCCCTACATTAGGCTTAATTAATACACACTGGTGGTTTGATAACTGAGAGTCTGAAAGTAGATCTCTTTAAGAGATACTTAATCCTACCGTAGTCCTACCCTCTCTCACTCTTTCCCGCTCAGTCTCTCTCTCCCCTTTCCCGTGGAGGAAGTCTCCAGTGGACTCATTAGTACACTGTTCAACAACCAAAATATCCCCAGAGTCTAGAACCACTTCCACTTCTGTACACACAGACAAAGGTAAATGTAAATATGATTTAGATATTAGATATACATTCACACAAATAATACACACACACACACACACACACACACACACACACACACATACATACATACATACATACATACACACACACACACACACACACACACACACATACATACACATACATACACACACACATACACATACATTTTACCAGCCATGTCTTGACACTTCCATTGCTCTCTTTCATCCAGGGTTTTTTCCCTTCTCTTTTCTGAATACCGAAGCTGCCGTGCAAGCTGGTCATTTTCTCATCCTTGTTTTTAACTTTTCTCATGCAAGACAAATGCTGCAAAGAACAGAACATAATTTTTAATTTAAGTCAAGTTAAGAAGCAAAGAATAGAATATCAGGGGTGAATTGGTGAATAGTAGAATAGAACAGATAAATATAGAACACAGAACAGCAACAAAAACTGTTTATATATCACATACATTCTGATCTTTTCCGTTTCAAGCTGTTAATGTTCAAACTTAAAATATATAAAATAAAATAAATTTATATATATATATATATATATATACACACACACATATATAAATATGGTATATATACCATATGGTTTACATTCTTAGGCTCTGAATCAGCATATTAGAATGATTTCTGAAGGTTCATGTGACACTGAAGACTGTAATAATGGCTGCTGAAAATTTATTTTACTGTATTTTTGAGCACATAAATAGTATACATTTATAATATAATTCAAAATTAAAAAAAAAAAATATGTATATATAATTTGAATGAAATGGAGCAAAATACGACTGAAAGAGTCAGAATCAGTTCATGTAAGACAGTTCTCCAATTCAGATCAGTTACAGTAAAATAATTGAAAAAAGCTAAAAAAGCTAATTGAACTAAATGTTTTTTTTGTTGTTTTTTTCAAAGAAAACAGAAAGCTCTTTGTCCCATCACAATATTTCTCACACTTTGATGAATTGAAGAATAAAAGGGTGGGCTGTAGTGCAGAGGGATGTGACAGTTATAATTCATCTCAATGCTTCCTGTGATGTTCTGATATAGAATAACCTCCCACCACCCACTTTCTTTGACACACACAAACACACACTCCCATTTCCTATGGACATACATATTATTTTCATCTAACCTGCCATTTATCTTCAGGGCTGAGTGCTAGGCATAGGTGTGCGTATGCACAGAAACTCGGCAGTGAATCAAATCAATTGATGGAGAAGTGAGCCGGCAGCCTCCGGGTGCTTACTGAGCATGAAATATTATGGAGATTGTTGTTTAAAGTGATCTCTTCATCATCATCAGCTCCGTGAGAGAGAGAGAGAGAGAGAGGGAGCGAGCGAGAGCGATTCCCTGTGCGGAACACAGCTGTCATAACTCAATCAGCCGGATAATATAGCACGAGTCGGCCACGTGTGTCGGATGCTCTCTCACACTCACACTCTCTTTCTTCCTTAAACACTGTCTTGCCCCCTCCAGCAGTCATAACCCGTGACGGCCGCGCTTGTCACAGCTCATATCTTACACTGCCCGTCATACTCACTGATGGTCCCCTGTCACACACACTCACAGCAAATAGAGCTTCATCCATGAACACACAGGGATTTCAAAGGGGCTATCACATATACACCCGCTGATTTTACACACAGAGCGTGTGATTTCTCATGCTGGATTATGCTAGTTACGTCAATGTAGTGGGTCTGTGTTAAGCATGACAGAGAGCCTGAAGCACACACTGAATGCTCAACAGCTCATGATATTTAAACAACAGCTAGATCTGAGCAGAACATAAGATGTACAATATCTCTCAGGTGAAAAAACTGCAGTTACAGGGGTCAACAACATGTGTCTACAATAAAGCAAAAATCTAGTGGAAAAAGAAATGTACTCTTTGCAAACATATTGGTTTTAATATGATTTTTTAAAACATTTTTTTTCAGGAATATTCACTATTTTTTAAAAAAAGTTTAAAATCTATTTTTTTAAGGTAAAAAGTATTATATATTGTTATTACAATATTATCATTCATTTATTATTATTATTATTATTAATAATATTAATATTTATTATTATTATTAAAATGAATTTATAAACATCATTTCATTTTTGCACATAACATTTTAAAACCTCAACTAACATTGTCTTCTCATAAAATTATCTTTTTACATTGACATATAGTTATGAGGGTCCAATGGGTCCTATGATAAAAGCTCTTATTTTATGTTTTTCCTGAATGTAGCTTGGATGACAGCTTTGTTTTGGAGGACAAGAGTTTTTCAAGTATTAACAAGAAGATCTAATAAAAATAATGGCAAGCTACACTGAAATAGTTTAATATTTCAGAGAGAGAGAGTAATAATATATATCATATATTACTAACAATTTCTTAGTGAAATTATTTGTTTAGCTGCCTTTATCGTTTTTTGCAAATGAACTTTATATATACATATATTCACTAAGAAATTGCTAATAAATTTCACAAAATAAGTACAAAAATTTTGTGTAAAATGTACTTTAATAATCTTTGTTTTATTTACAACATAAAGGTTTTATTTTTTAAAATACACTCTTTTCATGAACCATAAAACATATAAAAATGAATTTTAATTCACAAATTACTTTTTGAATAATTTAATAGACAGGACCAAATAATGAATGTCATGTCAATGACCCAGTAAAATTCATGTAGTAAATACCTGCTTTCACAATAATTATATATTGAATTATTAGTCAGATTATAGATTGGCCAACTTGAAATCAAACTGATCCACTTTATCCTAGCATGGCTGTTATTTTATCTCTGCCGAACACACAGAGGTCACGTCCCCTCTGCAACTCCTGTTCTGACCCATGGCCTGTGTGTTGTGTCCTGCTTAATGGTCCATTCCACAGCTCAGTCCAAAAAAGAGAGGACTGCATAATTAAGAGTCACTAGATCGGCCATCCGCTGTTCTACCCGTGTCCGTTACCGTGCCGACTGATATTACATCACTCTGGACGTGTCCTGGATACGGTAGCGGAGAGAGTGTGTTACTCTGTGAGGAGAGCCAGAGGCATCAAACCATTATTGAAGAATCATGACCCACTGCTACAGTTAAGAGAAGTCAACCACCAGAAAAACTAGATTACCAGCTAAAAAAAACTTTACACACCCACCAAAATGAACAAAAGTGGGGTTTTAATATGAGAAACAAAGGAACTGAATGTTGTCTTTTTGAGCTTTTAACGGATAACTGTTTCTTTCTGGGATAAGTTTTTAATTAGAAAATAGCCTTCAGAAAATGTCTGTGTGTATATATATATATATATATATATAGAATGAGAGAATGAGAATGAGAATGAGCTTTATTGGCCAAGTATGTTTACACATACGAGGAATTTGTTGTAGTGACAGAAGCTCCACAGTGCAACAGAAAGACAGCAACAGGACAGGACACAGGTAATAAAAGAATAATATACAAATATCCAAACAGGCAATGTACAAAACAGCAAAAACACAATATATAATATAGACAATTATGTATGTACAGGTCAAGTACTTGCAAATTTGAAGTGAGAAAATAAAATAAGTGAGTGTGGTGAATGGATAATGTATAATAGTTGTGTGTTCTGCGTTTATTGTCGAGTGTTCATGA
>JAFVLL020031298.1:0-74174 GCA_021397915.2 Tor tambroides
ATATATATACATATATATATATATATATATATATATATATGTGTATATATATGTGTGTATATATATATATATATATATATGAAGGATATTGGCTGTCAGAAACTACTCACCCAGCATTCTGTACGCTCTTTGTGGAGTGCACTGTCTTTTGATTTTCAGAGGGTGTACAATCCCCTGGTACCTCTCCACAGCAATGCAGGTCATTGTGAGAATGCCAGTCACAATAGCAGTGGTCTGAACAAAGGGAACTGTTTTGCACACCAACACACCTACAAACGTGTAAATGTTTAAAGAGTTAACTTCCAGAGACAGTATTTTGCTTTGGCAAACTTTAATTACAACCCATAAAGGTTTTTGACAGTGACAAGTTGAAAGAAAAGCCAACTAGAGCCTACATCCATTCATATGTATCCATATTACGTCAAAGAATACACTGAGAACAACTGTTCATATAAAACTGAATTGCATAGGCTACCTCTTATGAATATGTTTTTAGTTTCTGAATAATTGTGGGGTTTATTGTCTAAAATTTCTAGATGGTGTAACTATTCAGAAATGTAAAAAATGAAGGCTTATTAAAGGGACAAAAAAAGAAAAAAAAAGTTTGTATCATTTAGTTTTAATGTAAGCTAATTAATATTTGAAAATTTTTAAACAGCCAAGTCAAAGACAGTGAAGATATTTTGTTGTCCTGTAACGAGTTTAGTCCCTTAATTAATTAATTAACTTTTTGCCTTTATTCAGGTCAAATGGAGTAACTAAGAAAACTTCTATTTATTCAATATGTAAAAACAACAAACAATCAACAAATAATAATAATAATGGCTGGAATTTCAGTCATTAAATAAAATCATCTGTAGAAATTGCCATTTTTTTGATGATAAGACAACATGTAACCAAAGATTACGCTTCTAAGAACTTGGCATATGTTTTTAAACTAGGTTACAAGAAAGTAGGTATAAGAAATCCTAACGATACACTTTCTCTTGGATGTATTTATCATCAGCAGATTCACTAGAATGAACCTTCAAACTTGTCAACAGAAAACCTGCAGAACATATCGCAAGCGCACAAAACATGCATATCATTACAAACTTTACAAGTGACACTCACCCCCGAACCACTCAGAGGAGATGTTTTGCAGCAGAGTGAATGGGATGCAGAAGAAAGATATCAGGAGGTCGCTGACGGCTAGAGAGCAGATGAAAATATTTGTAGCAGTCTGGATCCCGCGCTTTCTTAAGACAATATAGACAACCAGACTATTGCCAGTGAGAGCCAGGAGAAAAATCACCGTGTACACAATAACAAATGAAGTTTTGGCGCTGGCCGGTAGCTCAGGGACGTAAACCAACGGCTTAATCTGATACGTCTCAATAAACTCCTGACGAGTAAGATTGTAAAATTGTAGTAGCTGCTCCAACACCTCAGGAGTAATCTTCGTATCCCCCATGTATAAAGCTTGTCTTCAAAAACGGGACGAAAGAATCAAAGTTTTACAGAGTAGGCTGATAAGTCAGTGCTGCTCTGCTGCTGTTTGGCGTCTCTTCACACTGAATCAGCAGCAGCTCCCTTGATGCGGAGTATTTCATATGACACATCATCGGCTGTGTCACAAAACCTATAGTGAGTCACCTTCCCTAACTCTTTAGAGACGCCCAAGCATGCTGTCTATGAAGGCAGATCACTAAGTTTGGAGACAGCCATGTGCTAAATAGAATCAAAAATAGCTTAGCCTACATATTGTAGCCTACAAAATGCCTGATCGCTTGCAAAAAAAAACAAACAAAACAAAAAAAAAAAACTTTACTTTGAAAGAATGAATGAACGAACAAATAAATAAGAAAGCCAAATTTTTATTTGTAAATCAGTGAAAGATTATCTCAAGAATGTTGTAGTATTTATTTATTTAGGCTGTTTTATCTCATATTGCAAGAATTAGTGCAGTCTAATCAATTCAACTGTTTAAACTAGAATTAATCCATGTGACTGCTTACATAAATGTAACCAGTGTTGGGTAAGTTACTCTAAAAAAGTAATTAATTACTAGTTACTAATTACATCTTCAACAGTGTAATTAGATTACTGTACAAATTACTCTCTCCAAAAAGTATTTAATTACTTACTACTAATTACTTTCTAAATCAGCCTCCACAAGTTGATGATACATTATGAAATGGTTCTTTTAATTCTTTCAAGTAACTACATAAATTATTCTGGTCATACTTTAGATTAGGGTCCAATTCTATTAACTATGACTTTTGCCTCAAAATATTCCTAATTACTGCTTATTAATACTTAGTTAAGTAGCTGTTAAGTTTAAGAATTGGGTAGGATTAAGGATTTAGAATAAGGTCTTGTGGAATAAGACATTAATATGTGCTTTTTAGGTATAGCCTAATAATAAACAGCCAATATCCCAGTATTATTTATGCTAATAACCAACAAGTTAATAGTGAGAATTGGATACTAAAGTGTTACCAATATTTTTATTAACTCACCAAAGTATTTAAAGTGAGAAGGGTATAAAAAGCATGCATTTTAAGGTTAGACTTTAAATTTTGATGTTAAATCCACTATTGTATTGTGTATAAATGTTCTACAGTCTATATACACACTGTAAAAAATAAAAAAGTTGAGCCAACTTAAAATTTTAAGGCAACCAGCTTTTTGCAGATTTTTGAGTTCTCTCAACTTATTTCTGTAGGAGATTCTCAACTTTTTGTTGTATAAACTTAAAACAACAAGTTGAGAAAACTCAAAAATCTGCTGAAGTTTGTTGCCTTAAAATTTTAAGTTGGCTCAACTTTTTTTTTTTATAGTGCAGTATTAAGTTCAATTACATAAGAAGTAACTGTAATTAAATTACAGGAAAAAAAGAGTAATCCCTTACTTTACTTTTTCAAAGAAAAAGTAATTAAACTACAGTAAGTAATTAGTAATTAGCACCCAACACTGAATGTAACTTCATACTTTTTCATCACTTTAACTTGTGGCTGTTTAGCACTGCAATCAATATTCAGTAGAGATCCTGATCAAGAACCTGTCCAAATCATTACTGTTTCCGTGAAAGAATAAATTAAAGGGGACCTGTTATGCAAAAATCACTTTTATATGCTGTTTGAACACAATTGTGTGGCCACAGTGTGTGAAAACAACCAGCCTATAATGTTAAAAATCCCCCAACTCATTATTTAATAAAACCAATAAATCATGAACAGTCTCTCCAAATGAGCTGTTTCAGATTCTCCCTCTGTGCACGTCACTGAGGGGAAAAAGTCCCGCCCATTTGTGACGCTCTCTGCCCTGTTAGCATAAACACAGCCCTGAGTGAGAAGCTGCGGTTCGCCATTACTGGAGTTATATACACTGTCAAAGAGAGCCAAAGAGCCATAAGAGAGGCTTTATAAGTGTTTTGGGATGCACTAATGAACATAGGAGTCGCCATAATCTCCCCTCATCTGAGCCGAGGACACTGTGGTTAAATTTTATTTTCGAAGGAAATATCCCGGAAAAAATCGGTAAAGTCCCCTAAATGTTTAGGAATTAATACCAACGCTTAATGCACGAACGTCAGCTCCAGACAAAGTAAGTATCATGCGTTTGTTTTCCAAATTGCCTTTCTGAAAGAGCTTCTTGGCACTCTGTAAGGCTAATTGCTAAAGCTATCATTGTCTCTTGTGTGTTTTCACTGATGCTGCTTTCAAGTGCTGTCAGAATTATCGTGAACAGGAATGTGGTAGTTAAAAGTTGCGTATGAAAGCAATGTGAGTCAATGTGAGTTTTAACAAGCTGTAAAAATTTATCTGTGGGGTATATTGAGCTAAAACTTCACATATACGCTCTGGGGACATCAGAGACTTATTTTACATCTTGTAAAAAGGGGCATAATAGGTCCCCTTTAAGCAAATGTATCAAGACATTTGGCTCAAGATACAAGTGGAGAACTGCAGAGGACACACAGATGCTGACACATGTTGGTGGCTCCATAATCAGTTTGAATTAATGTCTGTTTGATCTTGCAGCTCACAGAAAGATGTTTTTGCTTATATGTATATGCATCTGTTTTGCTCCGCTTCACATTTTTACATCAATCCTCACCCAACCCTCTAGTCTCAATCTTACATTTACAACTGACTTCATAGTTCATACTAATGAGTCAGGCAATAGTTCTTTTTTTCATCTAAAAACCAACCACATATTTTTACGAATTATTGTGTTTCTGACTTTATGTAAATGTTGCCTTGATGAATGGGTCATTGTGCTTTTGTTGTATGAACAAATTTAAATTTACGAAACAAATAGTACTTAGGACAATTTTAAGACAATAGCTGAGAGAATGTAAATGCATCATTTTAGGTACAAATGAGAATGAATCCATTATAAATCAAGGCAAAGATCTTCACTTTTCATCAACCCATGGTGAACCTATGGAGGTGGAGGTCTTGAAGACAAATACACTGAATGGCTTTTATCGCTGGGGTCTGTGCTAAGGTGAGTATTACCATGGAACCTGTCGATCATGTCAGACTTTCACAGTGGAACCTTGACAACCACCAAGAGCAGCTTCATTCAGTGCATCATTAGTGCATCATTAGTGGTTCTTTGTATTATAGCAGAGTCTTTATTAGGCAGGGTACTGAGTGCAACTCTGAGAGCTTTACAAAAAAATAGATGGCATCCTCTAAAGGGCACTTGTACTGTATCAAAAGCCATTTACTGTGTACTCTATTACAACACTACATGAAAAGATGACACTGCTGAACTCAGCTGCATGTAGTTGACATCAACCACAATGTACTTGGTAAAATGTTTAAAACATTTCTTTTGATATGGATATTATATAGCACATGATCAGTGACAGAAAACAATTGAATTTGGGTTAAAATGGATAAAAAATATGGCAGTCATAGCAAGCACCACACATTTACAAAAATTATAATTTTTATTATACTTTTATTTAGCAAGGACACATTAAATACATTAAACGTGAAAGTAAAAACATTTGATGTTATAATAGACTCATATATATTTCAAATAATGCTGTTCATTGGAACTATTAATAAAAGTTAATTAAAAAAAGAAAAAAAATTATATATATATATATATATATATATATATATATATATAAAATAAGAAATGTTTCTTGAGCACCAAATCAGCATATTTCACAATATTACTGTTTTAACCAGTCCCAAACTTTTGACCAATAATGTATATTTCCATATTTATCTCAAAATTGCATGATGAAATTTGGGCATATTCATAAAGATGATAACTGATGATGAAATTATTCCTAATCATGTCCTTTCAGATGTACTACTATTTTATTATCTTTTTCATGCGTCACATTTACTACCACTAAATGAGGTTTGACATTAAACATCATATCAGAGCACAGCATTGTATTATGGCTGAAAGCATCTCTCAGTTGTAAATTGCTACAGAGCAGTTTGAGGGCAACAACAAACTAGCACTAATGAGAAGTCATCTGCGGGAGTGTGTTCAGGTCCTGCTCTACTGTCTGAGGGAGCACGTGATCATTATTAACCTCAATGGATGTCTTGTATGCTACAAGAACAGATCATTAAATCACTTTCTTTTTTTATGAAGCAATGTGTTCAGATTCATTTAATTTGAGGTTGCAGAGCATTTGTGCTTGTATTAATTATGCTATTGTATTCTGATGAGCCTTCAAGGGATTAGAATAAATTTGTGATCAAAGTGCTCATTTGATTTCGATCTGAAAGTGCTTCTCATTGTTTAACATGGATGAGGATCATTACTGTATGTGTATAATCAGCATCTTAAAATCAGAAAAGGAAGTAGGTGTTTCATTAGGAGTGAAGACTTGAAATTATTCATCTGATGAAATGCTCTCTCATTAGTTTCAGCCTTCTGAAAGAACTGGATTATACCGAGAAACCATAGACTGCTGATTGCACATGATTTCTTGTATTTTTAAAACTTTACTGACATTTCAACAAAACTTATTTAGATTTCAAGAAAAAAACTGTGTTCATTGCATCAATTTGTGTAATTGAGAATATGCATTTTTCTGTATAATTATGTATAATGAGCCCTGTCTTTATACAATATATCAAACAACTGCAGTGACGCAACTAAATAAATAAATGGACTTGCGTAAATGTTAAGTGATTTTGTTTTTCTGATTGAATGGAATATTTGCATGAGATGCTGTATTATTTTAAAACATTCTCATTAATATACATAAGATTAAGTCATTACCTCTCCATCATCTTGCTGGTATGACATTAGCGGTAAAAAATAAATAAATAAAAAATTCTTCAGCATTATTCTGATCAACGCTCCTGACAGTCCCGTCCTCATTATACTGTCTATTAAACCCAAATACAACCTTAGCTCCAGTTCTTCCTTCTTCATGCAACGAAATGAATTCTGAATTCAGAGCTGAGCACTTCTACTGTCACTGTTCCCTACATCGTGCCCTGAAATTATATGTAAACCAAAAGTACACAGGTCAGTGGAATATATGGATAGTTGTACTCTAGACTGTGGCATGAAGGAACAATGGAAAAACTAAGAGTTTTCAAGGACTAGTTCATCCAAAAAATGAATATTTACTTACTCTCAGACCATTCAATATGTAGATAAGTTTGTTTCTTCATTGGAAAAAAATGGAGAAATTTAGCATTACCTTGCCCACCAAGGGATCCTCCTCAGTGAATGGGTGCCATCAGAACGAGAGTTCAAAAAGCTGATAAAAACATCACAATGATCCACAAGTAAATGACAACTCCATTCCATCAATTAATGTCTTGTGAATCAAAAAGCTGCATGTTTGTTATAAATAAATACATCAAGGACTGGTTTCACAGACAGGGCTTAGACTAAACCAGGATTATGCCATAGTTCAATTAGGACATTTAAGAAATTTTTATAAACATGCTTAGAAAAAAACATTACTGGGGTGCATCTTGAGCCAAAACAAAGGCACTAATATATTTTAAGATCAGTCAGTGCAAGTTTATTTCAGTTGAAACAGCTAAGACTTACATTTTAGTCTAGGACTAGGCTTAAACCTTGTCTGTGAAATCGGGGGCAAGACATTTTTTGCTTCCTCAAGTCATATAATATTGCTTCCAGTGAAAAAGTCATCTAATATGCACAGATGAAGAAATATGGACAGATCAAGCACCGTTTACAAGCATAAACAGTCCAAAACAATTCTAAACAAACATGTCAGTGGATTTTGATGTGAGAGGACAACAGGGGATGGAATTTTTCATTGGAGGAAGCATGCTTTAAAGTTAAGATGCCTCAATGATGGATTTGTTTGTTTTTGTTTGTTTTTTTAAAAACACGCAGCTTTTTACTTCACAAGACATTAATTGATTTACTTGTGGATTATTGTGATGTTTTTCTTAGCTGTTTAAACTCTCATTCTGACGCCACCCATTCACTGCAGAGAATCCATTGGTGAGCAAGCAATGCTAAATTTCTCCAAATCTGTTCTGATGAAGAAAAAACTCATCTACATCTTGGATGGCCTGAGGGTGAGTATATTTTAAGAAATTTTTAATTTTCTGGGTTTTCTTTATGAAGCCCAGCAACAACAACGTTAGAGTTAGCTTGATGACTATTAAGACAAGAATTGTCCATAAAAATGTGTTTTTTTCCCCATCTGTGTAATAATGATATACAAACACAATCGCACTATGCCTTATGAATGTCAAGATGCTTGTAGATTTGGATCAGTGATGTTGAACATATTTTATCATATACGCAGGATATATCTGGAAACATTTCACAACAGCTGTCACTGCCTCACAACCAAATATAAAAGGCTGATGTATGATTTAGCTGAGACGACAAGAAAGTGTTTGAGCCCTCAAATTTATGGAATATCAGCAAAAAAAAAATCTCAAAATATCTTAAAATATCTGCTAAAATAAAAAGACATTCTAAAAACTGAGGACTGGAAGAAGCTGAGTCCGGAGAAGATAAGAGAATCCAAAAATGAAACCAACAAATTTTTCAGTCTCCACAGTGAAGCACCGGTCTCCTGACACAAGCTACAGGGCTGTATATAATCATGATATGAGACAGAGCTACGAATAACAAGAGAACGCTGGGAGGACGCTACATATGGCAGGATACAGTATGTATGAGATACAGTTTCTCCAAAGCACATGGCTCTTCACTGTTCTTGAGTGCCAAGCAGGGTTAATTTTACCTTGCCCACAGTCCTCTCTACACACAGACAGACCAGAGACATGAGCTTGGAAACAGGGGCAAAGAAACAAGATATTCTGTGCCTAAAACTGCACGAGTTGTCTCTCCTTACACCTATACCTTTTATATGAGGGAAATTCATAAATGAGGATGAAGACAAAAAGGTAAACAAAATTAATGTCACTTGTTTTAAATATTACACAGCCTTGCATTCTAATTGGGTATGTCTTTAATAAGTTACAATTTTTTTTTTTTTTTGCATGCTTGATTCTGATTGGTCAGTCTCATCCAGATAATGTACAGTCAGGCAGTGATTATTGCAAACCTAGAGCCTGTCAGAAATCGTAAAGTGTATCTAAAAAACATTTTAAACTTGACATATTTTTAGGACTGAAGTCTAGACAAGGAACAGCAAGTTATGTACAATTCAAGTGTGAAGGACAAGGACAGAATGATGTCAATCATCCATTTGTTCAGTCTAAATTTTCAGGCTATTCAAACATTCGAGCTGTGCTATTTTTTCCCTTTTAATTTACTGAATGGAATTATTAAATGATCTTTAATGGGCTCTAATGGGCAAATAACACAACTAAACCGTTTTATCTAATGACTTAATGAAGCAAACTGTTCTAGAAATATGTATAATTTAATAACCATGTACATGAATACAAATGATCATCCAGCAAGACTGTAACATTAAGTAAAATCTCAATTAATTAAATGTTTTGTATACAATAAGGTGACAATTTTATAACAGTGTGCAAATGTACTTTTTTAAGGTCAGCATTAAAAATTTTATTAGCATTAATGTGTAGTTTATTAGGTTAAACATATTCTGTGTTTGTTGTCTTATATTTTACACGGACAAAACATAACATTGCCAAGCCAAAGATAGAGTCAAAAATGTAAATAAGATAACAGGATGCATTAAATCACTTCTTGATTTAATGAGTCTGACAGAAATTGTAATAAAAACAAATTTATGAAATGTGAGTCAGTATTTAGTCAGTTCGACATACTGTGCCTTTCTAAATAAGTTGCCCTCGCATGGGAATAGACTGGACACTGTGTGGGAGCCAGCGGAAACGGAGCCTGGCCATCGGAGAGTCGTCAGGGTTCTCAAACTCAGAAAAGCCCAGATGGTTGAGGATGGCATAGACACCAGCTCTAGCTGCCACCTGCAAACCAGCACAACTCATGAATGCACATATATACATGTGTGTGTGTGTATGTGTGTGTGTGTGTGTGGGGGGGGGGGTACTGCAAGCTGTACATTTATGTTCATAAGTGGAGCAGCTGCTCACTTGTCCTTAAAGGATGGCAGGATGATGTTTTTGTGGCCTTGACAGAATATTAAACTGGTGCATTTTCAATGTACTTCAATTGAAAAAATCTACAGAGCTCAGCTTTCATAAAAACCTACAAAGTGCATCACCAGCTAAATCTACCTTAAGAACAATTTGGATGTTTTTCTTTGTAAATCTGAGGACAGAATGTTTAGTGGCCAAATGAGGTGATAACCTCTTCTCTTGCTTAACAATTCAAGTTCAACTGTCTTTAAACTATTGTGTAATCCAATAAATACACTAGCATTCAAAAGTTGTTTTTTTTTTTAAAAAAGAAATAATTTTATTCAGCACTAACAGAAAAGACATTTATAATGGTACAAAAGATTTCTATTTTTCAAATGGATGATGTTCTTTTGAACTTTCTATTCAAAAAATCCTCCAAAAAAGTAACATGATTTATACAAAAATATTAAGCAGCTTAACTGTTTTTAATATTGATTATAATAAGAACTATTTCTTGAGCACCAAATATTAGAATGATTTCTGATCATGTAACACTGAAAATTCATCTTTGCCATCACAGGAATAAACTACATTTTAAAATATATTGAAATAGAAAAGTTATTTTTAAATTGTAGTTATATTTCACAGGATTGTTTTTATTGTGTTTTTAATCAAATAAATGAAGCTTTGGTGAGCACAAGCAACTTACAAAAACATTTAAAATCTTTACATAATTTGATATTTCTATTTTTCATTCTGCTTTCTAAAGGTGGAAAATCATGAGATTGTTTAACCATGATTTTTTTTCTTTTCATAGACCTAGTTTTCAACAGTAAAAATAAGAAAACACAGGTGACTTACAGTCTTCCAATTCTCTTACCTCTTCAATCCGAGGATAAAAGATGTGGCTATAAACTAAGGTCTGACTCAGGAAACCTCTGAGTGAGACAGAATACATTTAAAACTTCATATTGACAGACTGACATTTTCCCATGAATGTTTCATGGAACTCAGGACTATGTTTAGCAGCAGCACAGTGAGCCAGAGAAGTGTTCATCCATTCATCTTGCCACAAGGCACTGGTCTGCTGCACCGTGGGTGTCCTCCCATCACCTTCTTAAGTGTACAAAAACAGTTTAACTATAGATAGGCTTGTGTGTTGAGTATGGGTGGCAGGTTATACCTGTATCTTTCTTCAGACTGAAAGTGAACTTACAATGTAACTGCTTTTTTAAAAAAGATATTTTTAAAACAGCACACTTTTATATTGATTTCTTAAATAAAAACAGGGTCATCTGTACTGAAGGTTGATTCAGTGATTAAGGCGCTTTTTGCCATTTTTGTGTCAACATAAACTCATACTCTAAAAGTAGGAGACCACATTGTGAAGCTGTCTTTTTTCTTTATTTAAACATGGAAAGAAAGTTTTAGTGTTTGGAAAACTGAAAACAAAGAAAAGTTATGAGGTAAAATGAACAAGAAATATTTAAGACTCTGCACTCTTACTAGGCCACTGCAATGAAAATATATTATGTAAGTGTAAATATATTATGAATGTTTTTTCCCCTAAAGCAAGCGAGTCAGACTTCACCTGGTACATCCACTGGCTGAAGGATCGCCTCCAGGAGTCTTTCTTCTCCAGATGGAGGTAGCAGTTGAACAGGATAAGATAAATGTAACGCTCGAGGTACTGCAGGCTCCTTAACCGCAACCACTGAGCATCGGCTTCCGATTTAGCCATCTTAATCTGAGAAGGAAGAAGTGCCAGTGAACTCATTGTTATTCCTCTAGTTTCCTTCATATTTTTGTGACAAAATGCTGATGTATTGACATAATCAGATGAGATTATACAGTTATTATCTTTAATATCTATTCACTTCGGTACGTTTGTCTCGTGTGGTATAAACAGCCTCTGACATCTACACAAACAAGTGATTACATCAGTGTTTACATCAAGGTGCACATTGCTTGGTTGACCGATATACATATATTACAACTTCTGTTCTTGACATCAAGTTCCTTCAACCTCTATCTTTTTTTAAATTAGATAATTTACAATGATATGTGTGAAAAAAGGCCAGAATAATGTCACATGCAAATGATTTAGCCAGCAGAAAATTCATTTACTAATTTTCACTTTTTCCATGTTTAATCAACAGAGACAGTAAAGGAGATGACAGGAAAGGACAGGAGGGGGAGAACAGGATCAGGTTATTTGCGTCACCTGCATAAGCAGTTGGAATAATTTTAAAGCCAAAAGCCTTTTTTAAAGCCAAAGTTTGGTGCAAATGAATTAGTACATAAACATTGATAAACTAGTGCAAATTCAAACATGACACTTCATCTTAGATAAGAACTTGAATTCCATCTCTGTGTATCACACAGAGGAAATGCATTTCACCAGATTTATGAGCTACTGTAAGAACAGTTACATAATAACAATAAAACTCAATGTATATTTGGGAACCAAATGAATTGCACCAGTACCTCAGAACATATTTTAAAAGATGAAAATATAAAGTCTTGGACCCTAACAAGCATTTGCAGGCCTTTTCAAGCAGTCTTTCGGAAAGCTCTCTGCTCATTTACGCTGCTGTTTTTCAAGGTCTTCACTTTATAATAAAAGCTTGTTTTTCAGCCTCAAATTAAACACATTCAGAGTGCTCCATGCTGATGCACTGCAATGGGCATTACTAATCTCTTGGTCCTTTTCAGCGGATCAGTACAAATGAGAAAATTGTACCTATATAGACTTTTCAAGGCTCAGTTAGGTACAAAAACAATTGCTTTGGAAGCAATCTATTATTCAACATGGCTGCTAAAAGCACTGACTAAGTGTCCAATTAACTACCTTTTTTACAGTTGACTTTTCCTGCTGAATTTTATGCATGCAAAACATAAAAAAATAGTCAAATGAACAACATAAAGGTTACTATATATATCACATTTCACCTGTCTGTAAGTGGATATGATGATTTCCCGTAAATGGTAATGCATGGGGGTCATCGTCTCACTAACAACATCCAGAGCAACGTCCACTTCTCTCTTCACACGATGACCATCAGGTAACACCCTTACCACCTGCATCACCACCTGAATGCACACACATGCATGTTTGGGTCAAAATTCATCAAATCAAATGTTTTTAAATCTATAATAGAAACAATTTTCTATTAAATGCATTAAATACATTAACTTTGCATGGGTGGGTTATGTCAATTAATCAAAGAAGTTATATGTTCAAAATTAACAAAATGTTTGCTTTAATGTCAAAATGTACTGGCAGCTATTCAAAGAAACATGACCTCAATGTACCTCAAACTCTCCTTTGGTGTACTTGGCGTCTGGAACACTTACAATCTCATCTTCTTCACACTCAGGAAAGCCCTGAAGAATACAGGGTCAGGTTTATGAAACTGATTTGAGCTCAGTTTAACCATTTTTCCTCTTCTAATCAATGTCCTGGGGATGAATACTTTAATTCTCACTTCCTCCCTCCACTTAAACAGGTGACAGCTGAAAATGACCTACATTAATGTGCCACAGGGTGAGAGTGGCGATCACCATGGCTGCAGTAGTTCGGTCTTTCCCATTATGACAGTTGAAGATGAAAGCACAGTTGGGGTCTTCAGCCAGACTGCTCTTCATGGCCTCCAATAAGTGGTCAAAAACCTGAGGGAGAGCAAACATTTCAACTAAAATGTCAAATCTATACCATGCTTATAGTGTATTCACTTGCCTCTTCTTTAGGTGCGCAGCAGTCAGACAGGGGTATCCGCTGGTAGCTGAGACCTGGACGAATGCTCTTCTGATGGACAAAGAGCTCTTCTATGGTGTGACAACTCTTAAACATCCTCATCTGTTTATCCTGCTCTGTAATCACCTCCAGCCACTTCTCACACCTCAGGATGTCCTGCTTCAATGCCAGCTCCATTTCCTGTGGAGACGGCCATATTACTAAAGCTCCTTAGGTTCTTAAATCACAGCAGCACTTCTTGTGGGTGAAAACTGAAAAATTTTCATCTCACTTTCATTTAAATTTATGATGAAATCAAAAGCCATTGCACCTACCTATAAAACTGAAAAACATTTAATTTACATGGATCAAATACTCTTGCAATAAAATAAGAATAAAATATGGCCTAAAATAAGATGGTCACTATGTCCCAATGTATTTACACTCCATTGCAATTTTTGATAGTTTAATGTACTGCATTGTATTACATTGCACACAGTATGTACGCTGTACCTACAATAACTATGTCCAGGCCAGTCATATAAAACCACAACTACCCTCTTCAGTTCCATTTAATACATACTACTACTACTACAGCCCTGAACAGAACTGCACCTGGAGCTGCTGTGGATCTTGAACACAGACTGGAATAGGCTGTTCCAGACAGCCTGGCTCTCGTGGGGTGAACATTTGTCCATTTGCCTCCAGCACAAGCTCCTCCTGCAGATTCAGCCAGAGAATTGTAGAGTGCCCTCGCCTCTGATCTGTCAGGTGGGACATCACGACAGCCAGAGCCTGAAATGGGCATAAACAAGCTTTGATTATTTTTTATTAGACTTTACAGACAGCCACAAATTTGGAGCCTGGGCTGCTGAAATGAGCTTTAGAAAGGATTTACCTCAGAGTTTGGCTGGGCCATCCCATATAGAGCCATTTTGGAAACACGTCTGAAATTGGCTACTTTCATCTCCTTGGCTGTACTGAGCAGATCCGTTGCTAAAAACTCACTGGACACCTTTCAAAATTGAAGATATTATGTGTATAATGCGCATGCCTATGTTTTAGGGAAAATCTTCTGAGCTACGGGAGGAAGAGGTCACAGTTTGCCTCTGATAAGAGCAGGGCTAGAAAATCTCATGTTAAAAAGATTCAGTCTATACCATTTTTGTTTATAGACAGACTGGCATATCAGATATACTCAAGCAAGAAAAGGACTATTCAAGGATAAAGTAAAAAACTATAACCTTATGTATATGAACATTTTAGTATAACTTTGTAATTTTTATCTGTTATAATATATAATCTCTGCGTCACCACAGCAAACACAGAATGCTCCTCTAAAGTTAGTGCATAATTTCCCTTTGGCTGTATTTTAGGTTTTCCATAACCATAAACTTAATGTTCTAAGAAAGTTCTGTGAATCAAAAATTGTTCGCCCTTACCAGAACTCGAATCCCATCAGTTATAAGGCCGGCTGGTGCTGAGAGTTCAGAGCTATCCATGTTGGCCAACAGTCTGTAGATCCAAGCGTTCATACACAGCCACTGACTGAAGCTCTGAGAAAATGCCTGTGGATACTACAGAGATGGGGAGAGACAGCAGATAATGGAAAAATGATTAAAATAATGGCATATACTGACAGAAATAACTGCTTTTAAATATATTCATATGGTAGCATTTAGTTTTGCAATACCTGATCATGAAGATACGCATTGAATACTAATAGGTACACATAGCGCTCAAGACTTTGCAGTGTTCTTTGCAGAAAATAGCCTTTTGTGCTGCTTCCCTGCAAACAAAAAAAAAAAAAGTGTGAATAACACAAATGTGACCTTCACTTAAAGAAAAAGCAAAAAGAAACTGTTTCTAGCAGATCAACAACTCTGACACAAGAATGTTTTAGTCGAGACATACTTGAATCTGGTAATCTTCGCCAATGCCATCAAGCTTTAGTTTGTTTTCATACACAGCATTTTTTATGTTATGCATCTCAGAGCACATGGCAACAGCATCATCAACCTATACATAAAACATAAAAATACATAAAAAACATACATGTACATATACATAAAAAATACACTCAAAATGAGTTACGTAAAACCATTCATTCAATAAATCGTAATGTGGGCTGGGCTTTGTAAGACATAAAAGGCTCAGTTTCTATTTACTTCTATTACTTTTGCAAATGAATACACCCTTGAAAGCAATTGGACTACTTCATGAACCGAGTTTTACAAACATCATTACACTCTAACCTCATCAAGGACTTGTTGACCCTTAGGTAGGCGACTGATTAGCAACTGAATCACTTGGAAATCCAATTTGTGTTCACTCTTCTGTATTTCTTGCCTGTGAAAGAGATGAAGAGTAAGTAGAACTTAAATAGAGAATGGACCTTAAAACACAATATTACCATAGTAGAGTGTTATTAATTAAGCAATGCTCTTCTTTGAGAGAGTAAACAGTAGGCTAATTGAAATTGTACTGACAGTGTACTATAGGTACCTGGGGCTCTTTGATGCCCCCTGCAGGTGATGGAAGACTAAGGCTCCCAGAATTAAGCCAAGATTGGTGCGTCCCACCCCCACCTGGCAGCTGAAGAGCAGTGCAGGCAGAGGTCTGGAGCTGTCCCGCATCAAAGAGAGGTTTGGGGTCTCCTGGTGGACACAAAGGTAGGTGAATTTGTAAAAGCACATTGTCCGAACTAAAGGAATCCAAGTGAATAACATAATGATTTAGCGCAATATACATGTCTGTACATATTTCTGTAACATCAAACAAGAACACGAATTCATTTTTGGCTGCGTCAAACTCAAATAAAGGGAAATCAAGATGGAAAAAAAATGTTTTCCTTTTTCTGATCATGAGCAGATACCTTAAGTCATTTTTCATGGTCTTAAGATAACATTTATAACTTTTGTCTGTGTTAATATGGTTTTGAAAGATTGATGTTACTGGTGACTGTGAAATAAAATTATGGTTTTCTGGCTAGCACTGGGTTTAAAGTTCTGGGTTCTTGGGATGAATTATTAGTTCAGTGACACAAATCATCAGATATAAATAAACCAGAGCTCAGATGGAGTTATTTTAAACTTAGAAAGTAGAGGGAGAAAAAAAAAAGATATATATTATTCATGGAGATCTTACCCTGAGTATATTAACAAAGGCATCAAATGTCTCCTCCAGTGGTGCCCCTTCCATAGGGAGCGGCAATCTGTAATATCTAAATTCATCAAATTTTTATCATTAAACAATACACAGAACTAAAAGAATCTAAAAAGTAAGACTAGTTTTGATTCACATATGCATGTTTTTGTTCATCTATGGGCACTCCGTTTTGCCAGATTTCTGCTATTTTTAAACAAAGATCAAAAAAGTGTCTTGGAAAGTTTTTCCCCATGCTGTCATCATTTATTTTTGATGCTGTTCAAATGCATTTTATGTTTGGGGTCGATAAAACACTTTGATTTAGCAAGGATGCATTAATTTATCAAAAGTGACAGTAAAAACATTTATAATGTAACAACTGTATACAACATTTGTTAAGATATTTTCTTGAGCAACACAAAGAATGATTTCTGAAAAATAATTTGACACTGGAGTAATGGCACCTGAAAATTCAGTTTTTCACACAGGAGTAAACTTTTAAAACATTAAAATAAAAAACAGTTATTTGAAATTGTAGTACCAGTAATATTTAACAATATTACATTTTATTGCATTTTTGATCAACAAAATGCAACCTTGGTGAGCATAAGAAATTTCTTTCAAAAACATAGCAATCCCAAACTTTTGACCAGTACAGATTTTAAAATATGAGCAATTACCTGTGCAGTGGTTGACAGAAAAGTGGTCTTTTGTAGACCTCCTCAGTGACATGAATGTCCTCCTCTGACAGAATCTGTACCTGCTGAGGATCATCTTTAAAATGCTCAATGTCATTATAGACATAGAACATATTTTCACTCAGCTTGGCAAAGTCACACAACTGGAGAAGATATCAGAGAATTAAAACCTGACACTGAGCAGACACTATGACCTCTGTCAACATTTCACCATAAAAGGATGGCAAGCGATCCTCCTCATACAACTTGTTCTGCTCTATAACAGACCTCCTTCCGGATGGAGAGCTCTATTTGCTCTGCGCTGAGCTCTCTGTCTAGGTCATGCAGGTTCTCATGGAGGTTCTCTCTTCCTCTGGGAGTGTACGGAATAAAGTCTCCATCTGAGCGGAAAAAGACCACTGGTTCCTCCCTCAAACAGATGAAAATCACCTCCTGTTCACATATTTTTAGGAACAAACAGCAATTAACCTGATCATTATTTAAATGTCTATCTGCAGAACATACGGTAGTCAAGGTGGTTAAGACCTCTGAGTTGGAACAGACTAAAATCACCATTTTACAGGATACTACAGACATTTGATTGTTACTTCACATGCTACATTCTTAAAAATAATGGTTCTTTATTGGCATTAATGGTTGCATGGTTCCTTTCTTTAGATTTTTAAATAGTTCTTCACACTGAGAAAAATGGTTCTTAAGTGTTCATTGAAAGGTTCTTTGGTAAACCCAAAATGGTTCTTTTATGGCATTGCTGTAAATAATTTTTAAGAGTGTAGGTCAGTTTCATACTACATAATAACATATCATCTAACATATCTAAAGGTTCTTACAGGAAAAAAAATAAAAAGTAATGGGACCCCAAAGTGAACTGTATTCATGGAAAGTGCCTTACTGCCTTTCATCCTACTGGACAAGGACAAGGAGTACTCACTGACCTCACAGCCGTCAATCTGCAATCTCTGGAGGACCTGTTTGAAACCGCTCAGGCTAGGTTGGCCCATTCCAAACAGGGGGTAGTTTCCCTTGACCTTACGGAAGTTGGGGGCCCCGTGACTTTTTGTAGTATTTAAGACATCAGCTCTATTGTATACATCCTGTACCATAAAAAACTCCCCCTGGACAATATAAAAGCAAGTCATAAAACTTATTTCATCGTAAATGACAAAAAATTTCCATCATTGATCTACATTTCCTGCTCGTTATTACATTTTCCATTATACCTCCAGGTTTTTTAAAGTATTAAGCTCTAAATATTTAGTTTAAATCTCAAAAGGTGAAACATACCAGCACTAGGTAGTGCTCCGGCAACAGGTCAGATATCCTTCCCATCGAGTAGCTGGCAGATTGGATCTTGTCATGAATCTGAAACTCTTCCCTGCAGTTGTTTCTGTATAGAGACAACAATCATAATGTCTATCAAACTGTAATATATTTAAAAACCCACAACTGGACAAAATAGTATGTCTTTTCCTTTAAAGGGACAGTTTACCCAAAAATGAAAATTCAGTCATCATTTACTCACCCTCTGCTAGTTATAAACCTGCATGAGTTTCTTTCTTCTGTTCAGCACAAAAGTTGGTAACCAAATGGTTGATGGTAGCCATTGACTTACATAGTATTTTTTTCATACTATGGAAGTCAATGGCTACCAGCAACTGTTTGATAACTAACATTCTTTAAAATATCTTCTTTTGTGTTCAACAGAAGAAAGAAACTCATGTAGGTTTGGAACAACTTGATGGTGAGTAAACAAAGACAGAATTTTCATTTTTGGGTGAACTGTCCCTTTAAGTCAAAGTGACGTTGTTGATGGTATCTATAATAGTTTTCGCTCAAAGAGTAACACACAGGTGTGACATTTTGTGCATATGAGGGCCCTTACGGCCAGTTTTGAAAAGCATCATGTTGCACTTGTCACTTACGTGATGACAACAGGGGCCACCTTGTTTGTGATGATGGATTTGGCCTTGCTGTTGCGAATGTTCACCGACTGTAGTGAGCGTCTGTGCTCAGCCATGCCGTTCCCTTGGTGATCAGCCTGGTGTGTAGGTGCAAACGGAGCAGCCTGGGAAGTTGCACTGGCACTCGTACCCATAATCTGCACAGAGCTGGAATGAGGATTTATATTGTGACTAATATAAAGTAAACAGGCAGACATGTTAGTCATTTTACATAGGGTTATTTCTAACATTTGCACTTTTTAAAGAGCCAGACGCACTTTGTGATGCAAGACCACAAAGATTCAATTTCCTGGAACCCCAACACATGTAATGCACTACAAAACCCCCTAATAAACACATTATTGAAGGTTTGAATGTGTTCTACAGACCCAAAAGTAAATCAGACATCAAATTTGAATGTGCATAGCATATCTGTCATATTTGATTGTTAAATGAATGGCTTACGGTCTCACAGCTGTGCCGCGTGTGTTCACATCCTTTGGTTTTTGCATCTTAGTTTCAGCAAGGGTTCAGGTCTCTCTTTAAGGGCAAATCCTGTCAACACGAACTCAGTTTCCTGTTGCTAGCCGAATCTTAACATAAAAAGCTTTTTGTTTTAACTCCAACCACCACCGAAGTTTTGCTAATCTCTTTTCTTCTCTTTCTCGCTCAGTGCCTCTCTGGTTCTCTTCTCACAGTGACAGGATAGCCATTCCAACCCTTCTGGGGGCCACGAAGAAATACAGTACATCTGGCAACCAGACGACAGTGTGGGCGGCTCCAGACATTCACAGGGACAGCCCATGCAAAGCCCATGACGGAGACATTACAGAAAGCCAAAAGTGAGAGAAAGTGCAAGATGAAAGATTTCTGATGCCTTTACGTCTACTGAAATCTGAAAGTGTTTGATGTCAGAATCATGAAGCCAAACGAATTTCCTGCATGTACTGCAGCGATAATGCAGTTAATTAAACAAATCCTGTTTTTCCCCCTCCTCTTTCATAAGATCAAGTTTGTGCCAGAGAGATATCACTGGGAAATATATGATAGCTCTGTGAATGTCATTAGGACATTCCTGCCTTATGTTTATATAACTGGCTGGTCTATTGAAAGTTTGGGATACTGAGTCGCTGGCACCAAGAGCAATGCTTCCCTTTTCAGGGGCTTGATTTAAATTCCAGTTGTGTCCGAGTATCACGGTCACAGAACAAAAAACAACAACAAAAAAAATCTCTAAATATGGATGGGAAAGGCCCCGGGATGCATTTGTACAATGCTGCACAGATCAGTGCACAGATATGCAGTAAGTGGGAGTGACCAGTGATTGGCACATCCTCGTTCTTGCTAAGAAATGAGGAGTTTAAAAACGACCGCAGTGTTTTGTTCATGTGTGTTTGGCTTTCAATCAACATCACAATCAGAATTTGAAAATACTGAAACAATGATCATAAGAGGCTGTGTAACACACACACTGCAACACAGTTTTTAAAAATGCATGGTGCCCTAAAATAAAATAAATCAAGATATTCTCTGAACCACTAATAAACTTTCCTAATAATATAACCTTTTTATTTTGTTATACTAAATAAATGTTTACCTATTGTAAATTTTCATTTCTTTATTAATGTATTTAGGCTTCTGTGGTAACTGTATTAGTCAAATGATGTCTTCATTTGTTTCTTATTTTGACCATTAATAAAATGAACTATAGAATACTTGGAAATAAAGAATATTTTAGATATTTTTCAGTGAATCTTTCTGCATATTACATTGATATACCAGGAGTTTGCGAATGACTTGCACTGAATCATTCACTCAACCGAATCGTTCAAAACACTGATTCATTTAGACACTCCACTATTAATCTGTGGCTTCTTTGGAACTGTTTTTGTTGTTCGTAGTTATTTCGTAGTATACAAGTTACTTTAACTTTATTAAACTGTTGTATAAAAACAATATCCAATTCTCTGTCTATTTTGTTTCACTATGTTCTGAGAGTTCATGTAAATCAACTCTCATGTAGTACACCTAAGTACACTTGCCCACCAGCATTTCACAGGATGCTGACTGATAAAACGAGAATAAAACTTAGCTATGCCAAGCACAGTTTAAGACAAAATGACATAATTGAACACATAATAGAGCACGTATTTCTACTCTGAAGCCAAGAAAAGGTAATAGGGAAAGTAAATATCATAAAAGTTTCCTCACCTGGCTAACCCGCTCTCTCAGACACCTGTCAGGACTTGAGAGAAACAATTATAGGTAGAAGACGACCAAGTCCATGTCACACTCATCTTGAGTCCTGTCAATTAATGTCCCTCACGTGTCCAAAGACATGCAGTCAGGTGTCAATCCACCAGAGCGAGTCTCAACAGACAGCAGTGCAGATGGATAACACAGGGGGAGGAGAGAATGGCCACCTCCTTCAGCTGCCTCTTTCACTGGCAATAAATGTTATGGGAGAGGAGGATGTCGGTGGGTGGATTCTCATCTTTTCACCAGTCAGTAACAGCTCCATCTCCCAGCAACGGTGCTGCAGACATGCCTGAAATTTTGAAAAGCCTGCGATGTAGGGGGGCAGAGTATGAATAAGCTGACACTGATAAGTTTAAACAGTACGATCTTAATAATATTCTGGGTTAGACTTGATTTTCTTGTAATGGTGCTAGCTAGTTAATCGCAACGTCTCAACCTCAAATTGTTGCATATCGCAGAGGGTAATTTTGCTCACTGGCGGCCAAGTTCGTAATTTTCACCACTGCCAGTGTGTCGAATGTCTTTCATTGCATTGAAAACAGCCTCTGCTTGAACTGCTGGTGTGAAGTGGACACATTGTGTTGCCATGAGTTTCCAAGCAACCAAGCTCTCTTCACATGCATTCATCTACTGTAATAAGGGCTTCTAAATAGAGACAAGAAAAGAAACATTGAGAACTCCCGCTTTGGTATAAAACAATTTAGCATTTACAAAACCAGAGCCAAAACTAACTTACAGAGGACCAGAATCTTTTCGAAGCGAAGAGCTGGTACACTTACCATACTGCTCCATCTAGCGGCAAACCCTAGTATTTCAAACATATTACTTACATGACATTCAAGCATATTGAAATGCACAAGCATTTGGCAGAGAAGACAAACAGACAAGTTGATATCAAGGTACTTTTATTGATCTTGCTGTAACAGTGTCCACTGGCATTGGCATTTCATTAAAATTAAATTGAACAGGGTCTCAAAGAAGAAAGAAAATACAGTTTCCAATTTCTGCCACATTAGATAAAACTTTCAACCTAAATCCCATCAAACAGAGAGCTAAATGCATTTCTGAAAGTTTTTGAGACCTGGGGAAAGTATAAAGAAAAAGTAAGCAGTGATCCTTTTTTAGAAAAAAAAAAAAAAGCAACTAAACATCCATATTTCAGAAACAAGCTGGGATTTGACAAATTTACTGTAAATCATTATTACTTGAATATGATTCATACAAAAGTCTATAAATCAAACCGGAAATGAAAATGTGCTTCTAATTGTCAAGGATTTCACCAGTATTGAATATTTTATAGAAAGTTAACTGCAACCGATCAATGTCGAACCTAAACCGTGTTTATTTTTTAACCAGTCCATTATTATTACAAATATTACACTGCTGTATCTGCAAATCTTTCCATCTCTGTAAGAAAGTAAATAACAAACATGTTTCCAAAAATATAATGTTTTCTAGTAAAACATAGCAATATCTTGATCTTATCCTCAACTTGAAAGTTGGAAAGAAATCAAACAGAAAGGAACCGATCCTGTATTTAAGGTATGAAAGGGAACTGTATTTGACACAGCTGCTCAGCTTAGTACAGTAAGGCATGGATACAGAGGCTAAGCACAAGAGATCACTGTGTGAGAGAGAGAGAGAGAAAAAAAAAATTCTGTGCTTCAGAGAATGACCAGAGCACAGAACGAGACAATTAAAGTCATGAGAATAAGTCTTATCCTCTTTAAGTCACTTTGTTTGAATAATCTCTTTGCTTAATTCTATTTCAATATTAATCAAACCTTCTCGCCTCCCACAAGATTTGGCATCCCCCCCCCCCAACTCATCAACATCTAAATGATCTGTGAACTAAAGACTAAAAAGCAGACCAAAAGAACATGCATAGAAGAGCATTGGAAAGATTCAATTCAAGTTTTCAAGATGTTTGATCTGAATCAAAATATGAATGTCTGGTCACTAAAAAACTATCCATCTTTCAAAGGATCGTTCACATTGTGTGGCTGTGAGACAGACAATAGTAAAATGACCAAAACAACACTTCAGTGCTTTCCTACCTTTGATTTGATTATCAAGGTTCGTAAGGATTGTAGTAATCGGAAAGTGACAGTAGATGTCACAGCTGATATTAATGTTAAATATTCACCGTGCTATTTCTCCCATGAACAGAGCCATAAGATGTGTACTTGTTAGGTACATAATGCAAGTGCTTCCTGAGACCAGCTCTCTTTTTGTCATCGTTTCATAAAGTATATTAAACCCTTGATTAGTCCAACGGTACTTGGTATTGTCTACCTTTAACCAGACGATGTGAATTAAGAGCTGATGTTGACATTTCAAGTGTCTCGCCATGCAAATCACACTGCAAGCAGGACAAATCTGAACAGAAACATTCTCTCTCACCTAAGGTAACAGTTTGGTCTTTCAAAATTGCGATCAGATGTTATTACTTAAAATTAACCAGCTAAAAGGGCAAAAGGAAATTAGAAGACTACGGACTGAAATGCTGAAATTCTGGGGGAGTTCTAAAAGCTAGAAAATTTGTTTAGCATCGTAAACCTATATAAATTCAACTGAGTAATTAAGGTCTGCGGTCTGTTTTTGGACAATTCTATAAAACTATTTTTCTGAGCTGAACAAATTCCTGAAAATAAAAATCTAGAAAAAAAAGTCAATTGTTTTAACTGATATAAAAGACTCGGAATGAATACGGAATCCTTTCATTTTTTTTTTTATCAAATGTATGATGATAATCCTGCTGTCCCTTTTAAATAAAACTAGAATAAAAGATCCAGTAATTGTTCTGGATGGAAAAAAAAAAAAGGATCTTACATTTGGGAGGACATGTACATACAGATAACTGCATTTCCTGACTTGAGTGCAAATCAGTTTACATGTGAACCAAGCAGGCTGCATTAAGGATATCAACTGGAACAGTGTACTCTGATCTATCAGCAGAGAATGTCTGATGGCTGATTTGTTTATGAGTCTATTACAGTAAATTGGTAACATATCCGGGCACTTACAATACAGAATTTTTCCCTTGCTCTGTGACTTAAACAAGTACAGCTGATGGCTGCCCTGAAACCTAAACAAAAAGAGCTCAACAGGCTCCCAGGTTAACTTTCAGGGCTCCAGCAGCCCCACTGGGCAAACTTTTAGTCATTTAACCCCATGATTACGCAGCACCCAGCAGCTAGAGAGAGCTAAAGGAGAGGGCTCACAACATTGGTTTCTACAAGCCAAGCCACTGGCACACAGGTACCAGGTAATTAATCGTTCTTCACGTTGGTTCCTCTTCTTTAGATGTCCATCTCAAACTGAGCATCTTCACCTGTAACACACACACAAAAAAATCATGCATGAAAATTAAAAGAGAATAGTATGAGTGAACACTAGTCTAACCCTAGTCAACCAGACTCATTACTGTTTGTGTACATAAGATGATTGAGCACAAAGAAGGGAGGTTCCAGTAAAAACAGTTCCAGTTTGGTCAGTTTTAAAGACTAACCTTGCCCCGGCTTGACATCATGGTTGTTGATGTTGTTAGCCTCATTCCTCTTGTTTTCATTCAGGATGTTCTTGCTTGTCACTCCTGGGATAACCGGCAGGTGTGCTGGTGGGGTCTGGGCGATAGGTGAGTTACGCCGGTCTAACAGGAACTTACGATCATAGATTATTCGGGTTCCTGCATTGTCATAATAAACATACTGTTATAAGCTGGTTTTATTACATAACTACCAGCCTGCATAAAATTTAGTGTAGGGATGGGCGATATATCTCGCGCGATATGCATGCGCATCTCGTCAGTAAAGCCGGTTCCTTGATTAGCGCTAAATCTCCATCACCTGTTTTCAGATGGAGCGGCGGTTAATACACAGAGCCGTAGATCACTGAGAAGCTACGCAATATCGAGTTCATTATCGCAGATGAATCGCCTTCAATATTGAACGCGATATTGCGTAGCTTCTCAGTGATCTACGGCTCTGTGTATTAACCGCCGCTCCATTTGAAAACAGGTGATGGAGATTTAGCGTTAATCAAGGAACCGGCTTTACTGACGAGATGCGCACGCATATCGCGCGAGATATATCGCCCATCCCTAATTTAGTGTTACAAGGAAGAAAACAAGTCAAATTGGGTTGAAAACAACATGGGAATGAGTAAATCATGACAACTGAGTGAACTTTGCATTTATGATAATCATCTGCCTTAAAAAAGTGAAACAGATGTGACTATGGCACATTTTAATGCTTTTGTAGTTTCAATGGTCGCAACAAACAATAATAAAATTAAGTAATGATTGACAGCAATCAAGGCACTCGGTAGGGTGTTTACTGCTACATATGCCGTTCTCTGTATATGTTTAATCTAATACGTTCCTTTGTTCTGTTCTATTCTGTCCATCAGTCACTGCGGACCAATCATGTTGATCAGAGAGACGCACAGGGGGCGCAGTTTTTGTTTTGAACTACATGGCTGTGTCTCAAAAGCACAGGAAGCAGCCTTCCTAGGCAACATGTTTTGGTCATCGTCGATTAAAACGTCTCGACATTTTGAGCATCGTCAGACTATCTACGTGCAAGCTAACTAAACGTTCCTACGACCCCTAAAAATACTGTCTAAGCAAGTTGAACACTAGGTTTTGAAACACAGCCTTTTATGTGGTTACGGCTTCCTGGCCAACACAGGCCACCCTCTAACATTAGACGGTCTCCACACAAACAACAGGCAAACGGCTGCAGATATAAGCCTGGGTTATTACCTCCCGGGGTGGTGGAGAATAAAGTGCCTCCAGGAGTGGTGCAATAGTCGTGAGGTAGCTGCGTTGAGTCGTTAATCAGCACCGTCCTGGTCGGGATGGCCCTGCTCTCACTAAGCTGACGACTGGACGACATTGCACTTGCTTCGGGTGCTAATCAGAGTCGAGCGACAAGTTTTCCCGATGGAAGGTAAAAACCTCGGGCCCTTTCCCCTCGTTTCTTATCGCTTTCCCAAGGCTTTCTTAACGTTCAGCTCGTCCTCCCAGCCGTCAGCACCAACCCCTCCCTCCGCCAGGCAGGAAGCGAAGAGCTCTAGGAGGATATGACGTCAACGGGGAATTACGTCGCACAAACGCCCACTCCGCGAAACGTCATCATCATATTCATTTTAATATTCAGCGAGGAAAGATGGCTAGATGGTAGAATGTATAAATAATAGAATTATATATATTTATTAGAAAATAAAGGTAACGAGAGCGTAAGAATATAATATAGCGAATAAACATGCATGCTTCAGATTATATATAATATGCAGTGTTGGGCAAGCTACTTGGAAAATGTAGTGAGCTAAGCTAACAGTTACTCTTCATTAAATGAAGCTTCACTACACTAAAGCTACAGCCCTGGGAAATGTAGCAAGCTAAGCTACAGCAACATGGCAAAAGTAGTTTACTACATCCAAGCTATTTAAAAAAAAAAATCATTTTTATATTGAACCAACATCATACCAAGTCAATGCTCTCTCAGTGATCAATAAATCTGTCAGTCAAGCAGACAGACAGGCATAATAGTTCAGGTTAATTGTTTATTCAACAGCTGTTCCAAACCAATTTGTCAACAAAAATCAGTATCATGCAAAGGGCCGGATTTACCCCATATTGTGACATAAGCAAAAGAAATGTTTGCTGTAGGCCAGAAATCTCCTATTGTTGTTATTGTGGCTTTATTATATACAGATATATTTATACAAAGGTTAACGCTTAACAATAACGATCATTAGTTAACTAGTGTAGTTAACATGAACTAAGAATGAACAATACTTCAGCAGCATTTATCTTAATGTTAATTTCAACATTTACTAATGCATGATTAAAATCAAAAGTTGTTTGTTAACATTAGTTAATGCACTGTGAACTAATGTGAACTACCAATGAACAACTGTATTTTCCTTAACATTAACAAAGATGAATAAATAGGCTACTGTAATAAATGTATTGTTCATTGTTCGCTCATCATGTTAGTTAACATTACTGAAATCTTAGTGTATAGTGTTACCATATAAATGTATAGGCCTACAGATAGGCTACGTTTATTTGCAGCGTTGCATGTGTCATTATATTAAAATCAAGTTCAAATACGAAGTTTTTGACCAGTGAATTTTTTTTCCCGTCATTACCGCCACATCAGAGGCAGTACGTGCATCGCATTTACGTTTTCAGGAACTTGCAGGTTATACAGTTTTCTGTCGCTATGTGGGCACTCAGTTTTTTCTGTTATTTGGCCAAAATATCATATTATAAAAGATTCAGCGCTTCGCACAAGCTATTTGGCTGTGACTCGACAACAAAATTATATAAGACACCCTTCTTTGCTCCTTAAAAACATAAAAAACTTCAGCCTTTATAAATATAGTGTTTCTTGTTTTCTTGTTACTTATTCCATCAACAGTTCTTTATTTACCTCAGACTGCAAACAAGCTGAGATGCTCTAAACTGCGCGCCGCACTTCATTGACGAGAGAGGCGGGAGGAATAATGAGGTTTGACTGACAGTTTGAGGAGCCAATGGCGTTACGAGGTTTAGTGGCGGTGGCGTCACTCACTGATCCAGGATCAGTGGTCCTCAGCAGTTATATTTCCGATTTGAGCTTGAGTTTCAGAAATGCTTTGGAAAATGTAACGTTAGCTTTTGTTGACGCTACCGCGCTACTTGATCAAAAATAGAGCTTCGCTACTGAAAAGCTATTTGATTCAGAAAGCAGCGACTCTACCACCACGCTACTGAGAAATGTAGTTAAACTAGTAGTGTCACTACTTGTAGCGACGCTAATATGAATAATTAAGAATTTTCAAATGTTTTAGAAAGAAATCTCTTACGCTCACCAAGACTGCATTTATTTGATAAAAATGCAGGAAAAATTGTGAAATATTATTATAATTTCAAATAGGTTTGAGCTATTATACAATGTTATTTGAATTTTCAGCAGCCAGTCTCGAGTGTCACGCGATCCTTCAGAAATCATTCTAATATGATGATTTGTTGCTCAAGAAATGTTCAGGGTTTTTTTTCCTCCCTTGCTTAATATATTGTATAATATTTGAATTTGGGCACTTGGTTAGGTACAGTAGGTTAGATTGAGAGAACACCTTGCTGACCAGCTAAACAGATGAACTGTTTAGAAAGTAAAGGTAAGACTTGGCCAGGCTGTAAAACCAACTCAAAACAGCCAAGAGCAGAAAAAACAGCTTAGACTTAGGATTTTAGGTGCAAATATGCACCTAAATCTATCTGTCTATCTGTCTTAGTTTGAACACATTAAAAGTAACCGCATTCAAAGTGTGATATTTCATATTTCCTTTCACGAATCTACTAGCACTGTCTGTCACTGCCGATTCACAAATCAGGTGCACATACACTTACGTCTTTTGCGCAATTCACTCACTGCGCATGCGCGATTTCCTCTAGCACGTCGCTGCTGTCCTACCGGTCCGGAATCAATACACAGAGCGTACAATATGAGTTTCTCCACTGAAGAAAGAGGAAACCCTAACACTTTGAGTTATAGGATTTATTTCCGTAAGTATGAATTCTGTTCTTCGGGGATTGGCGATGAGAAGTTTGTATGGTCAGGTCAGTTCATTGATTTAAGATGAAAGGGGCTGGGCCGCAAGTCCCACGTGTCGCTTTTTCTCGCGTCATTTCTGACCTAAAACCTAATCAAATTAATAAATTTAATGATGTTACGAATTAAGTTGATATTCGACACATAAAGTTTATTGTAATGTCTGATTAACTGTAGATTTGTGCAAAGTTATTCTCAGTTTGCAGGAAGTAAACCGGTTACATAATAAAAACCGAAAGTCCCAAAAATGATAATATTTTATTATTACCAACAGTGCAACATCGCGAACGATGTTATTTTTGTTTGCATTGTTGGTATAACCTGAGCTCATTAAAATGTGTAAATGAAGGACGGGTAAATGGTTGCTCATTGCAGCACAAATTTTCATAGAATATCTCTTTTTTCTGTTATATTGTCTGCATTTTTTAAAATGATTTCGGATGAATAAAATATGAAGTTACTAAAGCGGATATACTGGACTATTTTCCACAAAATTGGGTGTGCTTTATTTTAGTTGCCAACTGTGCATTAGACATCTCATCCTTAGCAGCAGCATGATGTCACCTGCTCTCTTCTGGGAAGTAAAATTATTGACAAGATATATGCACATACGGCAAGATCATTATTATTAACTTGTGCTGTGTAACGCAATAATTCACTTCAACATATATATTCTGTCATCACTAATGCATCAAACCTGACTTTCTTCTTTGGAACACCTAGTGAGAAGTTGTGCAGAATATCTCAGCTTTCTTTGAACATGAATAGTGGTGTGATAAATTCTGTTATGTTATGGGTTATATGATATGCTTCATAAAAGTCCATAAATGCACCCAAAACATACAGTTTAATAAAGTTTTATTGCCTGGGCTTGACCATAACACATTTCTGAACGTCTGATATACTCTTATAGAAATACTTCCTTCACACAGATATATTCATTTATATATTCAAATATCACACAGATGTATTCATTTTTTCTTGCTTTGAAAAATAAAAACTAGGGGAAAAAACTCACTGCGTGTTATGTATCAATTTCAAGATAAACAACTGAGGACATGATGGCATTTTTTATTCAGTTATTTTTATTTGTGCCTTAATATGGAAATCAGATGCTCAGCCAGGTTTTAAGCGATCAGTGATAACACTGATCACATAAAATCAGGATCAGCTTCCTTTTTGAAATGTTTATTTGTACAGAAATATGTTATGCAATTCAAACTTCTTCTTTTTTTAACCAGAGAACTCAGATGGAAAGTACATTTCACCATTCCATGATATACCTATGTATGCAGATGAAGCTCAGGTACAGTATGTTAATTTAATATGTTGTTAGTTTCTATTCTCATAGTCTCAGTGTAGATCTTCCTCCCTTATGGGACCCCTTTGGCAGTGAACGGCCATTTCACAATCAGCACAGTGTATATCAGCTCTTTATCGGGTGAAGGGACTTGGTCTGTAAGAGGAGTGATCTTTACCCTTTCAATAGTGTCATCTTAAATCGTTCAATACTTTGGACTGTTCTGATATCTTACCTCTGTACCTTGATTAATAATTCTCATGGCTTTACATTAATTATTTTAGTAATATGAAGGTTAAAATTATGGGAATGTCACATTTAGGCTTAGTAAAAATGTTCCCTTTTTTTAAATAAAAATATATAATTTTTTTTTTCTCTGTAGAACATTTTCCACATGGTTGTTGAAGTACCACGATGGACAAATGCAAAAATGGAGGTAAAGTATGACCAACAGTACAAAACTACACCACTTGCAGTATAACAGAATAAAACAATAGAATAGAGGACTTTTTAACAGGCTATTTATTTTGCAAGATCATATATTTACACACTTAAAACATGAATGGTGACCGTACAGTTAAAGGAAAAAGACTTTTAACCTACATTTTGTGGTGGGTTGTGTATTGACATTTAAACAAAGTAATGACTCATCAACTATTTGGTGTTTGTATGTACAGTGCCCTCCAAAAGTATTGGAACAGTAAAGACAAAATTGTTCTGTTGGCTGTGGAGTCAAGACATTTACAAATATGATTAAAAGATGAATATGAGACAAAACTACAGAATGTCACATTTTATTATTGGGTGATTCAACACATAGATGTTTTACCAGCTAAGAAGTTCAGCACTTTTAGAGTTTCATCCCTTTATCTGATGTGAGCATATGTATTGGGACAGTTGCTTCACATGTCTTTCTAAGTGATCAGCTGTGTCCTGTTGCATTAATTCAGATATTAAAAGCAGGGAATGTGTCGTATCAGTTATATCCATTACTTCTGTATTCTGAATCTTACATTCGATGATGACACACACAAACCAGGTAATGGATGCCTTTAGTATGACTTGTCAATATGAAAATAAGATTGTACAGATTTTCCTTCATTGCAGGAGAAATACATTTATTCCATCTCACTGCATTCCAGTGATCTTGGTGGAGACAGTTTAGCATTTTTAAAGACCTTTCTTGTAGATGTGAATTGCATGTGCCATTGTGTCTTCCCCCCCCCCTAGATTTTACAACAACATTCTTTAAATCTTTTCTGACAGACTTGGGAAGACCCTGGGCACAAAGACAATGACACAGGGTGTTGTGGTGACAATGACCCAATCGATGTCTGTGAAATTGGAAACAAGGTATAGATATCAGTGTTTGTCTTATTCTATGAAATAAAGCCAAATTTATAAAGCAAGCAGTCATATGTGCAGCTACAGTTGGATTAGATTAAAAAAAAAAACACACACAATGCTTGATCTTCACAGGTGTGCTGTCGTGGCGATGTTATCAAAGTGAAAGTGCTGGGTGTTTTAGCAATGATTGATGAAGGTGAAACTGATTGGAAAGTCATTGCAATCAATGTTGATGACCCTGAGGCAAAGGACTTGAACAGTAAGTAACACTTGTTGCTTTCCACTTGACTTAGAAGAGAGACACATATGTAATTGTTATCATTTTTCTGGTGTGAAATATAGACATTGGTGACGTGAAGCGACTCAAGCCTGGCTACCTTGAGGCCACAGTTGACTGGTTCAGGAGGTACAAGGTACCTGATGGGAAACCTGAAAACCAGTTTGCATTCAACGGAGAGTTCAAGGACAAGGTGTGTAGTTCAGAAAGTTGTTGTAAACAAGCTTTAATTTGTGACTGGTCATATTTGTCATATAAATATGCTACATTTATTCTAGAACTTTGCTATTGATACAATCAAAGCCACACATGGCTTCTGGAAGGCACTGATCTCACAACAAACCAATGCTGGAGAACTAAACTGGTAAGGGAATGTTTCTTCAGTGGTCTGCATTTGTTTGCTCATTTTGCATAGTATTTTATTTCAGCTCTGATGGCTTGCACTTTCATTTTCAGTCACTACAGATAACCTGTTGTAGACATGGTTTACTGCTGGAACACATCAACATAATAAAATATAAAAGAAATTTCTTTTTTCTTTTTTTTCCTCTTTTACTGTGCAGCAAGAACACTTGTGTCTCAGAGGGAGACAGTCCATTCTGCTGTTCGGCAGATGAAGCCAAAGCAGTTGTTGATGGAGTAAGAACTTTGTTTTTGCTTTCAATTAATTTATTCACTGTTTTATTAATTGTATATACAGATGACTAGCAGTAATAGTGGTTCCTTATGACAAGACTTCACTAGTGTGGTAACTGAAACTAATTTTTCTTTTCATTTTTCAGTCTTGCCCATGTGGAGAAGCTAGTCCAGTTCCAAGCTCAGGTTTGATTTAGTTTTCTTCTCTCTCTTTTTTTTTTTTTTTTTTTTTTTTTTTTTTTTTTAAATTTTTTTTTTTACAGTGAAACATCAGATCTGTCCATTTTTAAAAATATTTTTACTGTTACTTATCCATTCAGTTTGAGTTTACACTTTTTCTTTCAAGATTTGACATGATATTTACTTTGTTGTGCTGTCTTTTTCAGTTGACAAATGGTTCTACTATGCAAAGAACTGAAGAACATAACACTGTGAATGGACCAGTCTGATCATGTTTCAAAAATGTATATCATTATCTGTCTAGAATAATGGTATTTTATGAAAACAGGGGCACTTAACACCTTATCTGGGGACTGAATCTCACATTAACATTTAGGGGAGCAAACCAATGTCTTGCTAAGTTAAGTTGTATTTGATAATGGTTAGATATTCTGTGTAACAGCTACTAAAGTTCGCTAATAGTCTGGTCAAACTCAGGTACTGTAAGATTCTGAACAAATGCTTTAATAAAGCTTTTCTCATATGACACTACTATCAGACATTTTTTTGTTAATAACTTTTGCTCTGTATTAGATTGTCTTATTCTATATATTCTGTTGATTACTCCAACTCATGTTGTTTCAAACCCACATGACTTTCTTTGTTCTGTGCAACAACGGATATTATGCTGGCAGCCTCATTTACTTTCATTGCATGTTTTTCCCATATAGTGTAACATGGTGACATTCTACCCATCATTCATGGAACAATGTCATACAAGTGTGGAACAAAAAATGATGACAATTTTGGATGAACTAATACTTTACCATGTAGAATTTCAACAACCATTTAAAAAAAAATGTCCTACACTACCCGTACCATTCAAAATTCTGTGGTCAGTAAGATTTTTTGTGTGAAATTATACTTCTATTAGGGCAAGGATACGTTACAATGATCAAAAGTGACAAGAAAAACATTTATAATGTAACAAAAGATTTATGCTTTAAATAAATTGTTCTTTTGAACTTTGTTCATCAAAGAGTCCTGATTAAAAAGGCAGTTTCAATAAAGAAAAAAAAATCGCAGCAGAAATGTTTCTTGAGCACCAAATCAGTATATTATTATGATTTCTAAAGGATCATGTAACACTTGAGTAATGCCTGCAGAAATATAAGTTTTCATAGTAATAAATTACCTTTGTTTTAAAAACATTTTTTAAAAATCTCATCGATCCCAAACTTTTGAATGTAAAGTCTTAGCTGTCAGAACCCACAGCCGCAAGTCGGTCAACATTTAGCAACCAGATGCCAACACATTAACCTACAATCGATCTGAGACCACCCTATGCAGCTACGCAGTTCCGGTTAAACGTCAAAGTCGGGCTGTTTTTTAGCAGTAGAACACAGACCGGACTGACTGGTCTACAACAGAAGCGGACCTTTCCAGGTATTGACACGAATATTTTCCTATTACAACGTATTGTGTTGTGTGCTGTTTACAAATGACGCAACATTGCAAATGAGGCGAGCATAAATTTAGATATTAGCTACAATGTTTAACAGAAACATTTTTAACACCAAAAGCCAGGTTTTAAGGTTTTATCTATAACGTCATAGTGAGCGTTTTTACCTTTACAATGCTCTACTTTGCTCATTCAACTTCAGCATATCTGGCTGTTGTTTTGAGTGTGTTTTAAAGCGCCTCCACTGTATGGACGCGTTTCTAGAAAACGCGCGCTAAACATTTGGCTGTGTATACTGCGATTACATTTAAGGTACAGTTGGGGAACAGTACTATTTACTTGCACATGTATTCATCTTAATTTATAATGCAAACCCTTATTAATGTGTAAAATGCACTTGAATTTGAACCCGAGTTGCTGTCATTTGAGTGACAGCTATGTCTGTGTGCTATATCCATGGCGTCAAGTGACAAGGTCTCACAACTAGAAATAGTTTCTTGCTCATGTAATGTGCGGGATATTGGTTAATAGCTACGAGAAGGTTTATGTTTCTTTTCTTAAATGTACTCTTGGAAACAAAACGTTAACTTGGGTCATTTAGTAACGTAGTATCAGCTGTTTTTCACCTGCTTACGGTAGATTTAGGTAAAGAGCTTATTCTGGAGTTAGCAGAGCCCCTTGAAAAGTCTTGGATCTTGTACTGCATTGAAACAATTCTCTCATTCTGCTGCTATTTTATTTCAGGGAACAGGCTACAAAAATGTCTTTCATATTTAATTGGCTGTACAGAGGATTCAGCAGTGTGTTACAATTATTAGGTAAAGTATCAGACAGATACTGAAATACTGATGAACGCAAATCATAATGTAGCTGATCTTTTGTGCTTTCATAATCTCATTTCATTTTAGGACTCTATAAAAAGTCTGGGAAATTAGTTTTTCTCGGATTAGACAATGCAGGAAAAACAACATTATTGCACATGCTTAAAGATGATCGACTTGGGCAACATGTTCCAACACTTCACCCTAGTAAGTAGCCTAAAGTGCCACATATTTTACTGTTATTTTACTGTTACTGTTTTTTAATATGAGCTGTATACATTTTAAAAGGAAAATACAAAAACAGAATGGCTTATTCTTACAAATTGAATTCTATATATGTTGAAGCAATCATTGTACACATTGTACCGTATCTTGTCTTATCTGTTAGCATCTGAAGAACTGACTATTGCTGGGATGACTTTCACAACATTTGACCTGGGTGGACATGCTCAAGGTAAATATAGCATTTATAATTAATGATTAATATATTTGGAATTTAAATTTCAGATTTAAAAAATCACTGCTATAGTTAAAAGAAGATTTATTTGAAAAAAAAAAAAATATATAAACAAATTTGTTTAGAAATTCTAGAACAACTTTAAACACAATGCAAATTGATTTTGTCTATTCTCAATCCTCAGCAAGAAGGGTTTGGAGGAATTATCTTCCAGCAATAAATGGGATAGTGTATCTTGTTGACTGTGCTGACCATGAACGTCTACTAGAAGCCAAAATTGAGTTGGATGTAAGTCTACTTTTTACTTTTTTATATAAATATAATTAATGGTTTTGTCTATGACCAGTTATTTACTAATCAGTGTTTAACTATGAACACATCCAAACTCTCAGAAAAAAGGTACAAAGTTGTCTGCCCCGTGAAAGTTTTGTACCTTTGTTTGACATTGCAGAGGAATATCACTGCACTGACTTCAGTACACTAATTTAAATTTCTTCCCAGTCGCACCAATCAAAAAACAGACATGTATTTGAATAATAATGAGGGGCACCTTGCTCTTTAATCATAGGCCCTCTTAACTGATGAAACCATCTCCAATGTGCCAATCCTTATTTTGGGGAATAAAATCGACCGTCCAGAAGCAATTAGTGAGGATGCGCTGAGAGGAATGTTTGGTCTTTATGGACACACCACAGGAAAGGTAGGTCACTGGGGGAATATATTTAATATATTTATTACTTGTACATTATATTTAACAAAATGAATGATATTTTCTGGCGCAATACATGGTCTTTTGTCTCACACAGGGGAATGTATCACTGAAAGAACTCAACCTGAGGCCAATGGAAGTCTTTATGTGCAGTGTGTTGAAAAGACAAGGATATGGTGAAGGTTTTCGATGGCTTTCTCAATATATTGATTAACATATTTAATGTTTATTAATTCAAAACCTGTGTATCCTTATTTATTAATTGATTATTTATCTTGTAATGAAACTAGTAACCGGGGGTGTTTTATATATATATATATATATATATATATTATTATCTGAGCCTATAATATCCAGTGTGGTGGTAGAGAAGTATCTGAGATATTCATTCATTCAAGCTACAGTAGCAATTACTTACATAGGTTACGTTTACCTTAGCAGTAATTTATGCTGTTTCCTTTACTAAAAGCAGGGATAGAAATACAGTTTGCTTTAACAGTTGACTGAGCTGGGTTATTTTAAGAGGTGGCATCAAGTTACAGAACACTTTTTTCAATCCAGTGTCAATTTTATACATGTGAAAGGTAAACATACCATTGAACATTTAAATCAAGGATTTAATCAGGTGAACATCACTTGTGAAATTCTGATGTGAAATCATCAGAAGATACAGAATCAGTGTTTTTGTTTTCATGTTACATTACCTCAGTGCCTTAATGTTGGTGGGTTTTTTTTTTCCTAGTTCTGTATTTCCCACCTGTTCAAAGGAAAAACTTTTGAAGTGATTTGGTGTGCATTGCCAATGTATACATGCTTGCTTATCAAAATTACCTGTGATTTAAAATGAAATATTTCTAATATATAAAAAGTACAAATATTTGATTTGTATGTAGTATTTTGATACTTTTAAGACTGTGCTTATGTAGCACTCAGCACCAGTGATGTCTACATTAGCCTGTTTCAACACTAAACTACCTGACAGTGTAATGAGTACTTGTTGACTGCCATCTGTAACTTATTTGCAGTCATGGCATGAGAGTATATAAGCTTTTTTAATTCATAGAAAATATGTCTGTGCAATAGAAAATGTGTCATATTACTAGGTCACTTTTACCCATACTTGTACATAGGCTTAAGTGAAAGGATTGGGAGTTTGAACGCTGCTTATCTTTTGAAATGGCTGATTATGTACATGCCACATGTAACACTTTGTAGCATTTATGCACTGAAGTAAGCAAACAAAAATAAATATATATATATATATATTGAATTTTCCGTGTGTACTTTGATCTAAAAGAAATCATACATGTAGGCCTATATGAAATTATGAATCATAGAAAGCAATTTGAATAAACATTTAAAACAATTGTGACATTCTAGTGAAGTTAAAAAAGATTATTTGGCCATACTTAATCCTTACCTTTGTGACTTGACCATTAGAATGAACTAGCAGCACATTGTTGCACAAGAACACAGTCCAATGTATAAACGACGTCTGATTTGTTAACGAAACTTTCTTTGGAGTTGGATCTTTTCAATGAATCCGTTGAACCGGTTAACAAAACCGGTTAATGTCTCGTCTGTTTATTTACAAAGCGAAAATGACTCGTTCACGAATGGTTTGACGCGAGAAACGTCTCTTTCGGACATAACGATCGTATTTTTATATCTATGAAGATAACGGCGACGTAAAAGAATCACTGAACCGGTTCTATGAAAGGAATTGTTCGAAAGAGTCGGACTTGCAATTACAACATTTATCCACCGCGTGACTACTTTTACACCAATGAAAACATACCAGGAAGCACCGATGGATAGCGCATGCAACAATATCAAGTCGGCGATAAGTTAATATAGATATTATTAAATTATCTAGCTTGTCAGACATATTCGAATCTAACTAGTTGTTATTTAGCATGGTGTTGTTATTTATAATTTGACCTCCAGCGCCGCGTTTGACATTTGTATCTTGAACTCATCTCAAGATGCAAGAATTAGAACTATTATTACTATTAGCTTAACAAACCTGTGACCATTTTACTAAACCAACTTAATACTGTTTTATATACATATCTATATATATCCAACGTTTGAAAATGAAGAATGTGGAAGAAACATGTTGTGTTGTCACAGTGTCCGAGAAGCCACTCAACTTCACATCTGGATCTCAGAATAAAGAAATGAGCTGCAGTGGAGTGTTTCTGAATTACCAGGCTGGGATTGTAGTCTGTAGTGGCATTTTGTTCTCACGCTTTATCAATGACAGACAGTCCATGAAGAAAGACGCGAAAGTATTGCATTCTGAAAGTTTCACTGAAGAGATAAAAGTACATGTAGATTACATTCACCTTTGCGCCAACCAATCGTGTGTAACGGACAGACGCAATACGAGCCGTCAAGAGGCTCAACTGTTAATGATGATCAATTGTGTGGCGTTTCAAGATGCATTTCACAAGATCTTCAAAGGGGCTGATAACTGGGGATTTTATAGTGGCACACTGGAGACAGAAGTTCTGGAAGACTCCAGGTTTTTAAGTTGGTTTGCACTTTTAAAAGTGCCTACTCCATCTACATGCACTTGTAAGGAAACTATTCCATGGGTGAAGAGTGGCATTCTTAAAAAGGGATGTCATGTCATTGCATGTGGGTCTCCATTCGGTGGTCTCAGTCCAGACCTCTTCATGAACACAATTAGTAAAGGTATAGTTAGTAATGTGGCAGGAGATGAGAATGCCCTGATCCTGACTGATGCCCGCTGCTTGCCTGGCACCGAAGGAGGCGGTGTGTTTGTTAGCAAAGGAGGCAGATCTTACCTTGTGGGTTTGATCGTTTCACCACTGTGCTGGAAATCAGATGAATGGATTGGGCTGACACTTGTGTGCTCGGTTCACCTGATTCTGAAAAACATGCTACAGGCTGGTGCCATCCAGGAGTCGCTGATAGAAAAGTCATCTCAGTTAATCACGGGCTCTCTTCAAGCTCCATTAACTGCAAACCGAAAGCCAGGCTCTGAATTTTACCCTGGAGTGGTGCTGATTGAGAGCGGCCAGCTGTGGGGTTCTGGTGTGCTGTTAAACCAGAATCTGGTTCTGACCTGCAGGCATGTGGTGAATGAAAAGTCTGTGCTTACCGTCAGAGTCAACTTTGGAGAAAGGTAATGGGCTTTGAGTTCATTCATATTCATCATTATAAGGCCTAAAGAAGTGACATTTTGTTTGGTGATCTTTGTTAAACATGTTGCATGTTATTGGCATTTTTAATCACCATGGGATGTGTAATAATATCTAAACTTTCCACCTCAGATTTCATGCAGTAAGTGGTAAGGTGTTGTATTCATCAGCACCATCATCTCCCTATGATATCGCTGTGGTGGAGCTTCAGGAGCCCCTCGCAGACTCAGTAAAAACACAGTTTACCACGTTCTTCCACACAGGTAATGTGCTGCAAACCTGTTTTATTGTAACGCGTATTCAGCCATGTTTGTTTTGAGATTTTGATTTTGTGATTTTTCTGTGGATGTCTAATGCCACCAAAATAAGACAAATAATATTTGTTATTTCCTGTGTGTCAGTTTATGTGTGTGATGAGTTCATATCCAAATATCAGGTGGTTTTGTATCAGTTTTGAAACTACATTTATATTTTTATATTTAACCGTAGTATTTTACATACAACAACAATTAATGTGATATTTGATAGTAAATTTTTTATATAACCTCCAGTCTTTTACATATAAAATATAACTATGGAAGCTTGTTTCTGTCACATAAGAACATGCTTTGGTAAATCATATAGAAATAAACAGGCAAAATTGTGACACACTATGTCATAATTCTAAGATAACAAAAAGTCGAAATTATAAGATAAAACGTCAAAATTATGAGAAGTCGTAATTAAAAAGTATGACATAATTAAAAATTATTACATAATTATGACTTATGGCATTATGGCATGCAAGCTGAAATTATGGCAAGTCAAGTGAAAAAATACACATAAAAAGTAAAAATTATGACAGCAATTATGACAATAAGTCAGAATTGTCCAATTATTACTTGTGTCATTTCAACATAAAAATTAGTGTAATTAAATATCAGTGATACTTAAAATTTAAGATTACACAGAAATCCTGCTTAAATTCCTGCATCCTTTAAACTGTTGTTTTTTTTTAATCAGATACAAGCAAGTGAACATAATGACTGGTCAAAACAAAACATTTTTTCTTTTCAGCACTATGTATCATCCTGTAAAGAACGTAGACACATTTAAATGTATTACACTTGAATATACACTTATATGTATTATAAATATAATGATCCATTTCAGTTTATATAAAATATTTTGTAACTGTGTGGACTTTGTCCCTGTGCAGCACCTGGAATTCTCATGCTGTGTGTTTGTTTAGGTGAGGATGTGCTTGTTGTGGGTTATGGAGCTTTAGGGAGCAGCTGTGGCCCTTCGTTGACCTCAGGAATCTTATCCAGAGTTATTACCCATCAGTCACGGCCTGTGATGCTGCAGACTACTTGTGCAGTGCAGTCTGGAGCCAGTGGTGGTGCTGTGGTTCGCTCTACCACTGGGGAATTGTTAGGTAATATCATTACACATTTAATTTTAAGTAGTTAGGAATTAATGGAAAAGGTTTTGTTTATCAGAACATCAACCAGTTGATCAGTAAAAAAACACTATTCAGTGGAGATTAAAATATACAATACCTTCTCTAACCAGAAGAGGGCACCATGTGACCAGTTAAGCATGTTTTTCTCTTAAACTTCAGCATCAAAGCATTCCAGCTCTCATTTGATGACAATGTCTGTTTAAATCAAGCTTTCATAGGCAGATTCTGTCTCATGTTTTTTTTAATCTTATATATTCCAATATTAGGTATCGTGTCCAGTAACACAAGAGACTTTGCAGCAAAAGTGACGTATCCCCACCTGAACTTCAGCATCCCAGTGACTGTTCTGGAGCCTCTGCTGAGACGTTTTGCTCAAACGGGAGATGCTGCTGTGTTTAAGGTCTTAGACAGTACAGAGGATGATGTAAGGAAGATATGGAGACTACAAAGCCTTCAGAGCAAGCTTTAATGAGTCTCCAAAATTTCAGTGAAACTTAAAATTTCTTTTAACTTGACTATTTAAGATTACACAGAAATCCTGCTTAAATTCCTGCATCCCTTAAACTGATTTTTTTTTTTTTTTTTTTTCATCAGATACAAGCAAGTGAACATAATGACTGGTCAAAACAAAACATTGTTCTTTTCAACACTATGTATCATGTCATATAACTCTACGTTTAGGATTATAAAAATACATTTATCATACATTCTTAAACATTATAACTAAATAAAACCAACTGAGTAAAAAATATTTTTAGTCCTGGTTTCTAATTCCAACTTTAGAACGTTTGCTGCACTGGATCACTAATATATGAATGTGTGCCAACACTAAAACAATGCAGTGTTATAACAGAGCTTCATCATACGCTTTTTTGTGAAATAGTTAGAAACCAGGGATGAAAACCTAAAATGTTTAGAAACCAAGGCTGAAAACTGATTTCTAACCATTTTAGATTGATGCCAAGCAAGCTACACTGGATTGCTAAAATATGAAATGTGCGTCAGTATTGAATCAATGCAGTATTATAATAGAGTATAATAGCAGATAATTATAATTTCATCATGCACATTTTTTCTTCTTACTGTTAAATGGGGTTTAATTTTCTTAATGACAATAAGTGAATATTGAAGTGAATAGTGTTTACATCATGCCTTCTATTAAAGTTAAAATATGTCTTCTTTTTTGAGCCCTCTGGTGACTCTTGTATGCCTTGAGAACTAGCTTTTATTGGGTATTTTTGGTAGTTATTATAAATTGCACTTGTCAAAAAATGTGTTTAAAAGTGGGTTGAAAAGATTTGTTTTCTCATGTCTCCAGTATCACATGAAAATTGAGTCTTGGGAGTAATTAGGAGAACAAAAGAACAGCACTTTCGGGCCCAGTGCCTTTAATCATATTCAGGCAAGAAAGATGACACACTCGGACAGAGAAACATGCAACTAAATGCAAATATACTGCAACTCAGTGTAAATATAATGTTTTCTAATCAGTAAATCCAAGTATTTACAATAATAATGGCATGTACAGTACAATACAATCATACACTAGTCCGAGTGGTATAACATCACTGTTAGCAGACTCCTGTACACTGCTGAGTAAGACATCAGAACATTCACTATTGACTTTTAATGAGCAGGCCGTCTTTTCACTCCATCACACCAGCAAGGTGGCGTCGTCTATGATAATCCACAACTCGTTTAAATATCGTCAAGATTCGTCTCAATGACATTTGGAGGATTTATATTCTTCTGTAGATGCCGTGGTACAGTGATGAATGTGTTTACACTGGGGATGTTACCGTATCAAATGCGTTTTCTCTTGCCTATGTGGAGCTTCGAAATCCCATCTGAGTGAATTATCATACCAGGCCGAGTCTGTAATTCATACACGTTTTACAGCATTTTAACCCTAAAAACTGTTGCTTTAGATATTTTTTTACTGCGGGACTCATGTACTTCACCTTTAGTCGTAGATTTTAAGATTCAGATCTAAAATATAAATTCCTGCAGCACCAGATTTACACCTAGGAACATTACAGCCAACACATCTTTCATTGCAAATGATGGGAAGATCTGATTAGAAGACATCTGCAAAGACAGATTGGTCCCTTTGGGTATATGAGAGAGAATATGTCAGAATGCATTTTCGAAAGCTCATTCCTGTCTCTCCTGTTCATCCATACACTGCCTCGTTATAATAGCTATGTTGCATCAGAAGTACCGTATTACAGCCTGGTCTAGTGGAGTATAAGCAAATTCTATTATGACAGACATATGAAACCAGAGCGCACATATCTCAGGATTTATGACTGTCCATTTCAAAGAAAACAATGATTTGGACGTCGGGGTGAGGGAGAAAGCTACTGCATTGAGGCGTAATTTATATGAAAATATAATGCTTTGCCATCTCTGGTTTCGGTGGATTATTACACAAAAGACAGGAAAAAAATAGTGCCTTTAGGACAAGGATCGTCTTGTAGAAGTGCATTGTGTATTTCTGGCAAGTAGCCCAAAATCGGTTGTAGTTTGTGAGCATGGAGATATAGTTCTTCAAATACACTGACAAGGCTACTTTATCTCAAGACATTTACGACTATATCTACTTCAAGGAAGCAAAGAAATGATGCAGAGACTGTTTCAGCCAGAACAGAACAGGATAACAGTCTTAGCTAACTTAGCTTTGAGAGTTTTTGGACTTTGTGTCTCTTTGTCTTTATAGTAATCTGTGTTCATATACGCTAAATCATTAGGAGGACATTTAAAAGAATTTACAGAAACTTTTAACAGCAAAAACATTAGCAGCAGTCTCAGTTCCCAAAGAAAGCGGTTGCTGATGGTCGACAGAAGCCGTGAAGCCTGTCTATCTTTATATACATACTTTAAAAAGTCACTTTAGACTGTATCATTTCTGAATATATAGTGACGAAAGTATGTATTTATTAGACTTGCATAAGAATGCATCACATCACACCTATCAAGCGCCTAATTCTGAGCTCGTGTTTGCAGATACTAGAGACTGATTCAGGAGAAAACTCTTGCACTTACAACAAAAATATGATGTTTCACAAGTATCCATAAGCCTAATAATCGAAAACTCTTTCCCAATACCGTAATCTCACTACAGCTAACACTAACCAAGCCACCCTCCCCCCCACCCTCCCCAAGTCAATGCTGTTTGGAGTGCAGTATAAAGATGACAGACCCTCCAGTGTCCACCGTTTAATGTCAGAAGATAGAGCTGCCTCTGTAGAAATGGGCCACAGAAAGCTACGTCGAACAAGGGAAGAATCGCGTTTCGTTTTACCAAATGTATCCGCCGTCATCTACCTCCCCCACCTCCCCTTCATCCTCCTCAGCCTCCTCGCCATTCTCCTCCGCCTCCTTCTCCTCCTCATCTTCCCATCCGAGCCCGCTGCCAAAATCGCCCGAGTACGTGACCACCTCGTCTGCAAAAGGGAAATGTTGTTAAAAAAATATTGCGAGCATTTTAGGCTAAACAATATGCGCTTGGCGTGAGGACAATAAACAAACAGAAGGTGTGACTTTGACGTTGGGCTTTTTAATTGCTGTTTTATTTCCAGTCAGGGGATTTGTTCTTATCACCTGCAGGTCCGTCGCAGCCAGTAGTAATTAATCTTAAGGACCTTTATTTCGGTGAGACAACTGCTCTTTTGGAATGGAAATGAACCTGGCCTAATGAATGTAGCACTTGGTCTTCTGTCAGATGGGTGACTGATGATTTTGTGGATCTAAGCCCTAAGCCCTGTAGCTACAGAAGGAGCATTGTCCTTTGTGTAGTGTGTGTGTGTGTGTGTTGTGCTCGTGCTCACCACAGTCGGGGTTGCCATGGATTCTGGAGCCCATTAACTCTCCTCCATGCTGGTCCACACACCAGCACTCCCCTCTGCTCTTGTCACACTGCAGTCTCCTGTAAAAGCCGTCCTCATCACAGCTGGGAATGTATGTATCTGAAACGACAAGTAGAGAGGAAAACACACAGACACGCACGTTTTGAGAAACACAATGCGTGTTTTACATTCATTTTCATATCCTATACAAAATGAGTGTTGCATCATGGGTGACATTGCAAACTAGTTTGCATATTGCTGTAAATCATGTGACAGACACAAGTGACACTGCTCATTGTAATGCATAAAATGTAACCTTGGCGAGGGTTGAGGGCTGGGTTTCTGTCTGCAGTGTCTCGAATCATGATGCACAATAAAAACCAACTGCATAGAGTAATAAACATCTATATGTCCACATAATCATCATGATCTATTTAGCAATGAAATGCAGGATTTAACCCTCTGATGCATTGAGTGTACTAAGCGACAAATCTTTTAAAGCCAGTTTTAACCATTCAGAATGTGATGTTATATCCTAACCACCACCACCACCACGGGTGATTCCATTGACCCTTACCCATAATTCAACCTGACTGTCCTATTTATGTCTTTGTGTGTTTTTTATTTTACGAGAGCATAAATTAAGCATAGCTGGTGATGACCATGTGCAATTCTAAAAAAAAAAAAAGAAATTTTATATATATATATATATATATACACACATATAGATATATATATTTATAATCATTTCCCTTTGTGATTTAATAATTAATGCCTCAGAGGGTTAAAGACCGATTATTTTTTTGTTTTTTAGGGTTAAGCTTTTCCTTTTACACTTACCCGTAATTCTACATGACTGTCTTCTTTTTATGTAATTGTGTTTTATATTTATGACTACATAAATTAAACGAGGCTCACAAATATGGTGATACTCTTTGAACCTCTGGAATATTTATCATAATCTTGCATAGCAATGGACAGATGTATAGTCCTCTCAAAATATGCAATTAAAAAAGACAGAAAATTATTATATACAGTGGGTACGGAAAGTATTCAGACCCCCTTAAATTTTTCACTCTTTGTTATATTGCAGCCATTTGCTAAAATCATTTAAGTTCATTTTTTTTTCCTCATTAATGTACACACAGCACCCCATATTGACAGAAAAACACAGAATTGTTGACATTTTTGCAGATTTATTAAAAAAGAAAAACTGAAATATCACATGGTCCTAAGTATTCAGACCCTTTGCTGTGACACTCATATATTTAACTCAGGTGCTGTCCATTTCTTCTGATCATCCTTGAGATGGTTCTACACCTTCATTTGAGTCCAGCTGTGTTTGATTATACTGATTGGACTTGATTAGGAAAGCCACACACCTGTCTATATAAGACCTTACAGCTCACAGTGCATGTCAGAGCAAATGAGAATCATGAGGTCAAAGGAACTGCCTGAAGAGCTCAGAGACAGAATTGTGGCAAGGCACAGATCTGGCCAAGGTTACAAAAAAATTTCTGCTGCACTTAAGGTTCCTAAGAGCACAGTGGCCTCCATAATCCTTGAATGGAAGACATTTGGGACGACCAGAACCCTTCCTAGAGCTGGCCGTCCGGCCAAACTGAGCTATCAGGGGAGAAGAGCCTTGGTGAGAGAGGTAAAGAAGAACCCAAAGATCACTGTGGCTGAGCTCCGGAGATGCAGTCGGGAGATGGGAGAAAGTTGTAGAAAGTCAACCATCACTGCAGCCTTCCACTAGTCGGGGCTTTATGGCAGAGTGGCCCGACGGAAGCCTCTCCTCAGTGCAAGACACATGAAAGCCTGCATGGAGTTTGCTAAGATGGTGAGAAATAAGATTCTCTGGTCTGATGAGACCAAGATAGAACTTTTTGGCCTTAATTCTAAGCGGTATGTGTGGAGAAAACCAGGCACTGCTCATCACCTGTCCAATACAGTCCCAACAGTGAAGCATGGTGGTGGCAGCATCATGCTGTGGGGGTGTTTTTCAGCTGCAGGGACAGGACGACTGGTTGCAATCGAGGGAAAGATGAATGCGGCCAAGTACAGGGATATCCTGGACGAAAACCTTCTCCAGAGTGCTCAGGACCTCAGACTGGGCCGAAGGTTTACCTTCCAACAAGACAATGACCCTAAGCACACAGCTAAAATAACGAAGGAGTGGCTTCACAACAACTCCGTGGCTGTTCTTGAATGGCCCAGCCAGAGCCCTGACTTAAACCCAACTGAGCATCTCTGGAGAGACCTAAAAATGGCTGTCCACCAACGTTTACCATCCAACCTGACAGAACTGGAGAGGATCTGCAAGGAGGAATGGCAGAGGATCCCCAAATCCAGGTGTGAAAAACTTGTTGCATCTTTCCCAAAAAGACTCTTGGCTGTATTAGATCAAAAGGGTGCTTCTACTAAATACTGAGCAAGGGGTCTGAATACTTAGGACCATGTGTGGGTTTTTTTTTTATTTTTTATTTTTTATTTTTTTTAAATTGTGATTTGACTATAAATGCATTATAGTGTTAAACACAGGTTGGGCTTTTTCTTAGGACTGTCATCTTTTCTATTTTTGAACATTTCAACATGGCTGGCAAAAGTAGTAATGCACTATACACCTCTGGAATGTTAATTTGATCTTTTTTTGGAATGCACAGATTTGTAACTCTCTTAATGTATCATATAGGTGAAAAAAGGGTTTTTATAGGTTTAGATATTACATTAGGATATTTTCTTTTTAATAAATGTACCTCAAAGTAAACATGGGTTAATCTTTCACTAACAATGAAACACTTTATTTGTATTATATACATTGCTATTTGTTCTCAGGCTTTGGGGGCTGTTTGCATTTTGGCTGCCTCTGATTGGCTGAAGCATCTGCAGGGTGTCCTTGGAGAGTCCTGAGAGCGCTGCAGCCAAACATGCAGCACTGCCCACAGCCATGAGCGCCGCTCTAATCCACACACCTGATTAGGCGCTAATCCCAGCCTTGTGCTTGTCATCTGTTAAATGAAACTCCTCTAGAGTCACTTTTGCCAGAGCCGCCCTCTTTGTTTTTCAGAGTTTATATCTTACCTCCCTTCTGTCTCGCTTTTTCCTTTTACCGACCTTCTTTCTTCCATTCATCCTTCTACAAGTTGTATATATTCTATATAACCTCTTTCTTTGGATCTCCCTTTTGTTCCTCTCCTTCACAACTTAATTTGCTCTTCCCGCGATACTACAGCGAGTCTCAGCGGAGCATTCATTCTTACCCGGTTTCTTCTTGGCTCCTTCTTGCACTTGAATTCGCTCTAGCTCAGCCAGGCAGGGAGGCTCTGTGGAAGAAAAACAGTCAGTGCCTTTAGGGAAGAGCCGGTGCTAATCTCCTCCAGACAAACGCTTCACACGAGCTCCCCCACCAACTCCCAGATGAGGCAGCATTACACCAGGGCTGCTCTCCGTGCAGCCGCACAATCAAATCACACTATCACACCCAAACACAGACGCATTTTAAAAGTGGCACAATAGACAGTTCTAATCTCTAGTTTTACGGCAATACAATTCATGAAAGAAAGAGTACATTAAATTGAGTAACAGAACTTGCTTTAAACAGGTTTTGAACAAAATTAACACCTGTTATAGAATATTTCTATATTGCAATTTTCTCTTTAATGCCCTGAAGTGAAATGTACAACCTTCTTATAATACATTAGAGGAATATTCTTCTCAAAAATGAAAATTCTGTCATTTACTCACCTCAAGTCATTCAAAACCAAAATTACTTTCTTCTGAGGAACACAAAAGAAGTTATTTAGCATAATGTCCAAGCTGCTCTTTTCAATTCAATGAAAGCAAATGGTGACCACAGCTACTGAGGAGGGACCAATATGCCCAGTCATTAAAGAGAATATTTCTCTTTTTTAATTCTTTCAGAGCGGATGACTAATTTCTTTATTCACCATACATGAAAACATTAATACTGACATTTTCAAACTTTATTACAATATAATATAGTCTTTTAAAAATAAAATTGTGAATACTGGAATATGAAATGATTTTAAAAATGAAATTGTGTTTTATTATAATATGAAACTAAAACTGCCAGTAGGTGGCATGTCCCTGTCTTAATGTGTAAATCATTCATCCAAATTATTATTATTATTGTTTTTTTTGCCACTTACTCATTCAAAAACCAAGCGACTTTATGAATGAGTTACTGAATCATTCACTCAAACTATTTCTTCAAAAACGCAAATTCACACAACATTTCTGTTTCAGCTTGGTTGGAACTGTTTTTACATGACATAGTGAATGTGTTGACTTTTTTTGTTTGGTTTCTGCAACATACTAAATGTCAGCTCACACATTGTTAAAACAACAAATACAATATTATTTCATATGACACACAACAATGCTATCAAGCAAGATTTGGTAATCACATAAAGATATTATATGAGTATGAATCCAGAAGACTTCGAAAGTAGCATACAAATCATACAGACCACTTTAATGGTCATTTTTGAAGTTTGACAACCCCATTTACTTCCTTTACAAGGAAAAGAGCAGCATGGACATTCTCCCAAATATCTTCTTATGTATTCCACAAAGGAAAGAAAGTAATACAGGTTCAGGAATGACATGAAGGTTAGTACATGATGACAGAACGTTTCCTTTAATAAATAAATCAGTGCAGCACATACTGGAATATTCGCCAATGCTTCAACACTATCACTATGTGAGGGCTGGACAGGTCAAGTCAAAAAAAAATGCAGCGGGTTTCTTTCTGACTGCCCGTCTGGTTTTAGTCCCAGAGAGTTTGAGGCTGAGCAGGTTGTCAACAACCAACACTGATGTTGTTTTTCCCTCCGCAATGGCCATTTCCTATCCACCGGGGGAAATACAAGGGGAAGACAAAGTGTGACAGGCCAAAAGCAACTGTGCCCTACCCAGGAGAAATGAGAGTGCCCAGCCACATATCGTGAGCAGAATCAAATCAAACAAGATGCAGGCTGGTCTAGTGTGTGTGTGTCTGTTAAGATACTGCTAAGATACAGCTCTGTGCCCCTCCAGTGCAATGCACAGTGGAGCATATGTCTGTTTGTGTCAAGAAACTTGCCATGCTCCATGGTTTAAGTAAACACACACACACACACACACACACACACACATACACAAAGGAATTCCTCAAACAAAAGAACACACTTACGAGTCTCATTAATATGTAGAGCATGTTGCCGATAAACACATGCACATGCAGACAGACCTACGCTCTCCCCCGCTGACACACACACACACTGACTGTCAGTCACCCTAGCAACACACACTGAATAGCAATTCCTCCAGACTTATGCATCTCGTCAAAATGAATACTCTAAATCACTCTCTCCACATGCCACAAACAGCTAAAGGTCAATTTATGCCTTCTCCAGCTCTCCCATCTCTCATTTTCTATCCAAAGGGGGTGTTTGTAGAGGAAATGAAAGATTTGGATTACAATAATCCAAACATACGGTTCCCCTCCCCCCCTTTAATGTTTGATTATATTTAGAAAACCAATTAAACTTAATCCAGTGCAAACTGAATGAGTTAGTGGCATGAGTCTGCAGAACTCTCAGCACACAGATTGATTTTTCTAAAGCCCTGCCTCCACCGACTGGTGTCTTCTTTATCTTTAACACCAGTCCAGTGCATACCGATATAAAATAAATGCGCTCTGCAACCAGTCTTTGCATGCAATATCGTCTTCTAGGTTTTTGTAATGGAAACCAAATATGCCCTTCAAATCCAATTCAAACATCATTTCAGATTTGAAAGCCCCAACTCTCTGAAGCAGTGTTCAACACGCTCAAACACGGACTAGTGCTGGCACTGATGTTCGGCCATGTGTCCCCCTTCTGTCACGCTGATATAACCAAGCAGAGCAAACTGTGGACCGTGGCACTGACCAGCAGGGTGCAGGGCACAAATGTGCAATGCTGAGGCAACGATCCCGGTAAGAGCTGATTTTAAATGTGAAGTGTGTAATGTTTCAATGTCAAAACAGTGTTACTTTTTTGAGTTTTTGCCTTCGGATGAAAATATTTTACTAAAATGCCATCTAATTTTAGTTAAGAGATGACACTATTGATTAGTATTTGAAACTAACATATTCTTTATAGACTTTTTTTTGTAAATACATGTATTGCATTGATAATATTTTATTTTTTCATATATTCTTATCAACAGTATGTTTTAATTAAATTTGGTTAATTATCATAATGATGCAAATTTTTTAAAATGGGCATACACTACTGTTCAAAAGTTTGGGGTCAGCAAGATGTTTTTTAAGAAAGTAATTTAATTCCGCAAGGACACATTAAATTCATCAAATGTCACAGTAAAGTATTGATAATGCTACATAAATTATGTATCTATTGTCTCTATTAAAATAGAAAAAAACAGCTTTTTTTCAGCACAACATTAATAATAATAAATGTCTTGTGAGCACCAAATCTTTGTATTAGAATGATTTCTGAAGGGTCATGTGACACTGAAGACTGGATTAATAATGCTGAAAATTCAGCTTTGCCATCACAGAAATAAATTAAAATTTAAATATATTCAAATAGAAAAGTTATTTTAAATTATAATAATATTTCACAACATTACTGTTATTCTCTATTTTTGCACAAGAGGCTTCGGTCACTTTATTTTAAGGTCCAATTCTCGCAATTAAACCATTAACTATGACTTTTGCCTCAATAAACTTCTAATTTGCTGCTTATTAATATTTAGTAAGGTAGTTGTTAAGTTTAGTGATTGGGTAGGATTAGGGATGTAGAATATTTTCATGCAGAATATGTGCTTTGTAAGTACTAATAAACAGCCAATATGCTAATAACAGGCATGGTAATGAAGTATTAGTTAATAGAGAGGATTGTTACCGAGGCTCTTTCAAAAAATGAAAAAATATTGCAGATCCCAGTTATTTCAATGGTAGTGTACTGAATATTTGGTAGTATATAGAATATTTCATTATATTATTATAAAAAGGCCTGGTTTAATTGTGTAAAGATAGTAAAAACTCACTTTCTCTCCAAAAGCAGAGGCACCACTCAGCTGTGGAGACTTTGCCATCACGGTAGGAGTCACAGGAGTTGAAGAAGGGCCGTATGCACACTTCATACTTGTCCAGATTAATGGCAGACAGCTCAGCTTGATCCAGATACAGGTCACTGTTCGTGTCCAGCTTAGAGAACATCCAGCCAATAGAGTCCTTACAGGTCGCAACAAGAGTTCGGTCCACAACTGTGCACAAACAATCACACGCTACATGTTAACACAAGAGAAATGCTAGCTTATACACTGTAATACTTCTTCATTTTGTGAGCTTTTAAAACTGGTTTCCAAGAGTCATCTCTCCCAGAACAGATGACTGCATCATATTAACTGTAAAAATTTAACAATATAAATGTAACAAGCAAAAGAGGCATAGCTAGTTAGAGAACTGATGAGCACATGGTTGATCTGGTCATTTTTTCTGCCATTAAATGTACACTTTAAATTAAGTGCTTAAGCATTCAGCTGGATAAAATGCTGCTGGTGCTCTTTGGGCATCAGGATAGGACACAATTCAAACATAACAGCTCTGAATCTGAAGTTTTACACCGCAATTTTCCGTGCCAATTATCATAGGTAAAAAGAAAACGGCATTTGTGGCATTTCTTGAAATGATACAACCAAAATAAATAAGGTTAGAGTCACTGTATGCTGATCAGTAGTGAAGCTGCTGTAATCTCTGAATAGAAAAGCACTGGCTAAATAGATTTTAAAGCCTCACTTGATGCAGAACTGGCTACAGGATTCCCCGTGCTGTTCTGCTTGCCGTTGCCTTGGAGCAGTTGGAACCAGTCCCGCAGGCGATCTCCCAGATCTGCCAGGTCCTGCCCTGTGCAACTCTCTATGGACAGAAAAGAAGAGAGACGGAGACAGTGAAAGGAGATAAGGGAGTGTTGGCAGACGTTGGTATTAAAGAGTGAAGAACCAATCGTCCTGCTTTTGCCCTTCTGAATTTGACAAGGAAAGCCTGCGGAGACTGCAGACATAAATCAGACATAATCAAAGTCAGCAGAAATTCACAAAGCAAGCAGCAAAGAAAGAAAAAGAACAGCATAGTCTGTTGATAAATCAATAAAGCCTTTGTTACAGCGAGAGCTGCAGACTGCTCAAGGGGATGTGAAAGAGACAAATGGCATCAGAAGCAATCTCCGAATAAAACCATTCATTATTATCATCAAAATATGATCCTATAAACTTAAAAGCTGGCCCTTCTATTGTGCTTCATTCAAGACAGAAGGTGCTTCTTTACAAGATCACGCTCATGCAAAAATTAACATTCTTTCATCATTTGCTCAAATCTTTATGACTGACTTTCTTCTGTGGAACGCAAATTATATTTTGAAGAATACTTCAACTGTTCATTTTGGTGAGCAATTTCTCCAAATCAGTTCCGATGAACTCACCTACAACTTGGATGGCCTGAGGGTGAGTACATTTTCTGAAAATTACAATTTTTGAGTGAACCATTCCTTTAAAGGTGTCCAAAACAACTGATTTTCAAAAACATCCTATTTTGTGTTCCACAAAATAGTCATACGGGTCTTGAATAAATGAGTTTTGGTCAAACTATCCTTTAACAAGCTTTGCAAGACCAAATTGCAGATTTTGGGAGTGTGTGGCAGGTAAATACCGTGTTTGCTGTCCACGTCTGTAGCAGAAGCCGCAGTGGCGGTACAGGGGCAGAGACCAGCACATCTTACTTCCAACTCCTTCCCTGTGAGACAAGCCTGCTGCTCCAGTTTGCACTAAATTCAGGTGCAACACACACACACATACACAAAGAATAAGCAGTGCCGCCATAACACTTGTCCAGTGTCACATGCTCCAGTTCAGTGGCATGAATTGTAAGCCCAGATAGAGCACAATTATTTCTACAGACGAGTGAAAATCGCTGGTTCAGACAAGACATCTCCATTAAAAGAAGCTGATGTCAACCTTCATTTCTTCCCTCACAAGGTCAGAAATAGATATAATAGAGATAATACATAATTCAACAGAACGGTTCTTTCATCCCCAAGTACCCAGAATCTCTTCAGACAATTCTTTGACTTTTAAAGACGTCAAGGGCCAGAATACAAGGTATAATAGACACCATTATCCATACTGCGCAAGCAGATTGATCCATGAGTCACACAGAAAATAATAGAGATAGAAAAAATGTTTTTTTGAATGGCACAGAATAACAAGAATAGAAATAACGTCATGATGCATTCATTGTCCAAAGTTGCAGGATAGTGAAAGGATTATGAAATTTCTCTTCAGGTTTGTTGACATGACTAAGAAAATATTTCTACCTGATCTGACTCTTAAAATTATACCTTAAATAGTGTTAATTCATTTCTTAAAGTTTTGAATTATATTGATATTATATTATACTGGAAATCATTTATCATTATTATTAACAATATTAAAGTGGCCATTATTACAATGGTTCACTTAAAACAACAAACTTACTAAGTACTTTTCCCTCCCTTTAATGAGACATGTCCTATTTGTCTTTCACAAATTATTGTGTGCTCTCTGGGAAAATGTTCTGGGGGCATTCATGAGGAAATGTTCTCCAAGAAAGGCCTAGCGGCAAATTTCTTTATAAATGAATCCAGATGGGACGTTTAACAAAATTAATGAAAGATATATGTGGTCTTTCTTGTGTGGTGGGATTCAGAAGCTCAACAAGTATGAAATATCACCTTTGACAGAAATACATCATCAATTTGATGAAATGAATGCAGATGAATGCAGTTAAAAACATTATTAAGCATGATGAATTATTTTAATCTACTGTCAGCCGCAGAAGTTCAGTTTTGTTTTAAAGATAAGCAAAACCGATCACTCGCTGGAATATACTGATTTAGCGAATATGAAGCACATTTTTTAGTTACCTAAGTCGACCCAAAAAACTAAAAAGTCTGAGCAAGCAAAAAAGTGCAACAAATCCAATTGTATTAAAATAAGCTGAACTGCAGAGAAATTGATCATATGATCAATTTCTCTGCAGTTCAGCTTATTTTAATACAATTAAAGGAAGTTGAATGCAGTGTGAAGTACCTGAGAGGCATAGTTGTGTCCATCAGAGCCACAAACGGGACCAGAGGAAGATACTGGGCAAGCTTTACAGTTACTCTCCTGCTGCTGTCTAATGACCTGCTGCTTCAACCTAAAACACATCAGTCAATGTTAACATGCCATCAATAATATCATCAATATGAGATATGAGATATAAACTGAGGCATGCTTGAGTATCAGTCACTCAAATGCACAGGAACAGTGCATCATTGGCCCATTTTTTTAATTTAAAGTTAACAAAACGTTCTCTGTAGTCAGTTGTGCGCTACAATGAGAACCAGTCCCTAAGGGACAGCCTCAGGAACAAGTTCAATTTGTAAAAAGAACAAACATCCAGGGACTAAATCTGTGTACCTCACAATGTGCCACCAGACAACACATGCCTGCTTTAATAAATTGCTCTTATTTCACCTCTATAAAAATATGACTTTCTCTTCACAAGTGAATTAACATTTTCTAACGCTTGTGGAAATAAACAGATCATAGCCATTTTATTTATTTATTTTCCCCAGGGGTCCAATAAAAATGTTAGTCAGGGTTCTTTGCACCATAGTTTTATGACCATTTTCAACCCTGTCTCATTTTTTGCTGTTGTGTCTTTAAGACTTCTTTCTAAACAGCCATCTTTGCTCATACGCACTCAGCCAATCATCTGAACTTTAAAAGCTCAGAAATCTGATTCTTCATGATATGAATAATGAAAAGCTAGACTGGACAGTTCCATTCTGCACAGTGCCTTAGAATGGCACCCAGTTTCTTTTATTCATATACCCTAAAAAACAAACACTATCCTGTCGTGTATTACTGTTATGTGCATGAAGACAGTCCTGTAGCTGAAGGGCTCACCTGTGCTCCAGCTTTTTGCGGTTGACGCACACAGCACGCTGGTAGCCCTGAGCGACACACACCTTATGCCGGCTGCATTTGACCTTCTGGCAAGGATCCTTAGTAGTGTCCACATCTGTAATGAAGAGAGATGTACCCCAATAATCTGCTATGCATTCAGTTTTTTTTTTAGATGCTTCCAGGTTATCAATATTGAGATTTCAATATTGTAAACTTTCAATAAATATAATGAATTATGTATTTAATTCCAATAAAACATTTAATATTTATTCATATTTAATTATTATTGGTTATTTTTTTTTAGAAATTTTATTAAATGCTGCCACCACAACCTGAATCAGTGTTATTTTAGTAACTGACACACTATTGTGTATGTTTTTGATTATTAATTTAATATTTTAATATTTTAATAATTAAGATTAATATTTGAGTTTTTATTTTAATTTTAGGTAAAGTTTTTGTCATTTTTATTATTTTTTAAGAATAATGTATTGTCTATACAGTTTTTTCAGTTTTAATTATTTTAGTAAAAAAACAAATTAAAATGAAATAAAAAATGCTGCCTTGGCAACTAGCTGAAATAAAATACTTTTTTTTCTTTTTACTTTTTTTAAAAACTTTTTTAACATTTTATTATTATAATTATTATATCTCTTAACATTTATTTAATTTAATTTAAAGTAACACATGATATAGTTTTAACAATAATAAACTCTGACCCAAACATAAATAAGCAGCAGGAAAATTACAATATTGTTTTTTATGCATATTTTTTATATTTATATTTATTTTATTAATTTAAAATGTATTCATTTTTTTATTAATTAAAAAATGTAATCATGAATCTTTAGGGAAACTCCTATTTACACCAAAAGAAACCTCATGACAAGCACCCTTTGATTCATATTTAAGAACATTAATGCAAAATATACAAAAATTTAGCATTACACAAATTCAAAAGCCCCTCTCCATCCGCAATGCTCTCTATGCCACAGTCTTAGAGAACCTAAGACACAAAGATGTTATTTTACTGTATGTTTTTCAGTAAGCCATCATAATTACACCTTATACCTTATCTCACCATACTACATATAATATTACAAAAAACTCATAATCCTCACTGCACAAAAAACAATATCTCAAGACTGACAGATTATTACGATCTATACACAACGGCACAAGGTTGATTGGTAAGCCTCACTTCATCACAACAGGCTCAAGCAGATTAAAGAGAACACAAGAATAATGATGTTGCTATAGCAACAGTCCAACTCCAGAGTGAGGACTGATTAGCTGCTCATATAAGTAAAAAAAGAAACAAATAACTCTCTCTCTCTGTCATCACTCCCTTTAACATTAAATATATCACTTCCTTATCACTTATCACTCCCTATATCATCACTCTCTTTAACATTAAATATATCTTACAGTGGCCCTGTGAGCTCGTCACTATAAAATACATAACTAAGGTCTCCATGTGTAAGCGATGCCAAATCTGGCTTAGAGAGCTGAGGAATCTCATCCAGTCACCGCTGTATCCTTTGTTTACACTCAGGGCAGCATTTAATGTGATCATTCCAATCGCCGAGTAGAAGTAAGGAGCTAGTGACTCTATCAAGCAAAGCCAGTGGCTGAGCTAATGCAGCTAATATACATCAGCAGCCAGAGCCACTTAACGCTGAGCATATCAGATCAACTCGCGGGGAAAGGTTCATGGAGATAAGGATGCGATACATGCTGTGTACACAGGAAAGAGAAAATACAATCACACTGATAAATAAAACACGCACGCTGATTGAATAAAGACGTCTCCATTTGTTTTTAATGAACTGAACCTTTGTATCCACTTGATGGCCTATTAATTCTGGTACAGGTTGACTCAACAGACTGCTGAGATGTTCTTTTCACAGGTACACACACTGGGAATGTGAAAAAAATATCTGCTTGTGATAAATCTGTCCACATACAGGCAACACTTTGTTGACCTATTAATACACATTCAACTTACAGGATGTGTGCAGCTAAAATGAGATCATAACATCATATCTGACACGGATGATTAGCTATAGATATGCAAGAATATGTGCTGCTGTGAAAGTTTTGCCTGATGAAAAAGAAATACATGAACTACTGCTTAAAAGTTAGGGGTAGGTACTTAAAAAAAAAAAAAATAAAAAAAAAAATATATATATATATATATTCAGTGCATGCATTAATTTAATCAAAAGTGCCTATTCAAGAATCCTGAAAAAATGTCTTCCACAAATGTTTCCACAAAAATATTAAGCAGCACAACTGTTTCAGTATTGATAATAATAAGAGATATTTTCTTGAGCACCAAATCAGCATATTAGAATAATTTCTGAAGGATCATGTGACATTGACTGGACTGGACAAGACAGGAATAAATTACATTTATAAAATATATATTCAAATAGAAAACGGTTCTTTTAAATTGTAATGATATTTTACAATGTTATAATTTTTACTGTATTTTTAATCAAATAAATGCAGCTTTGGTGAGCGTAAGAGACTTCCTTCAAAAACACAAAAAACATTAAAAAAAACTTACTGACCCCAAACTGAATGATAGTGTATATGAATGTGTGTGTCAAATATGGAAACCTGTTTCCACATTAGTACAAAATAAATAAAAGGTAAGGCAATTATTAAAAGGTAATTTTGAATCTATATCTATATAAATTCATATATATATACTGAATTTACTTTATAGTAAATGTCCCTTTTTTGGAGCAAGGATGTTTTTATACAGACATGAGCAAGTATCATGACTGGTGTTTTGAGAAAAACTACTGTCACAATAGATACATCATAGATTTGTCCTGAAGTTGTGTGACAACTGCTGTGTTGATAACTTGTAAAATGCAAATTTGTTCCTCATTAAAAAAGTAAGGACCAGTGCTATCTTCCAAGAAGACACTGTAAATAAGGCTCTTTGGGAATTTCGGCTGCTTCGGTATCTGTTAGCTGTCTGACGCCTGAAAATCGAAACATGGAGAGCAGATGCTCTTGAAATATCAGACTATAAATAAAGTCTTACAAGGCCAATTAGACACCAACATTAAGTAGATAATTGATACTATTTAACATTTCTTCTACACTGCAGATTTATCTCATCTAATTCCTATCATGCCACAACAAGTGTGTATTTTAACACTCTTAAAACTTGGCCAGTACAATCTCTTTAATATATTTCAAATAGATTTCCTTTTACTTTTGAAATTCCTACTTCAGAAATTGCAGCTCTTTACAAAATACAAAGGATTGTGACACTATAAGATCAGTGAGCTGTTCCTTGTTTTTCTCTTTGAAAGAAAAAAGGATCTGAATTTGACTGATGCCTGCACTGGCTGCTTTTAAGTGGAAAAGTGCCCCATGTTTCTTGGGGCGCTGAGTGCTGGGACAAATCTCTTATCACTGCCTCATTAATTATCTCATAAAGGAGACAAAATGCATTCAGTGCGGTAAGGCAAATAGCTTTTATTTAATACATTTTTAAAAATAAGTAGGTCCATATATACATGTTTTTCAATTCCGATTTCAAATCCTAAAAATGTGGTGCTCAAGTTCAAAGAAGTTCAACTTTAAAAACTCATCTTGAGACCTTGCGTTGTTCCCCCAATTCCATTCCCTGCGTCTCACGCTTTTTAAAGATAAAACGTCTTCTGTGTGAATGGCCTCTAAGAAGAGTCCATAAAAATGTATTGTGTTTTTCTGATTACATTTTCAGTATTTATTTTTCACAGGTGTTTTACACATATTTTGAACTATACACTGGGTTAAAAGAACCAGTAGGGTTAAATGTCAGTAAACTTAACGGAAAATGTCCTGGAAGAAAATTTTAAGTACCTTTCCCATTTTTCTATGGATTTTTTTTCTTACAGTGTATGACCACCTTACAGTGCCCTCCACTAATATTGGCACCCTTGGTAAATATGAGCAAAGGTGGCTGTGAAAATAAATCTGCATTATTTATCCTTTTGATTTTTCATTCAAAAAATTCACAAAATTCTAACCTATCATTGAAGTAAAACAATTGAAAGTGGGGAGAAAATCTCATGATAAAATAAATGTTTTTCTCCAATTCATGTTGGCCACAATTATTGGCACCCAATTATTGGAATGTCCTTTTCCCAAGATAGCAGCCCTGAGTTTTCTCCTGTAATGCCTGAAGAGTTTGGAGAACACCTGATAAGAGATTAGAGACCATTCCTTCATGTAGAATCTCTCCAGATCCTTCAGAATCACAGCTCCATGTTGGTGCTTCTCCTCTTTAGTTCACCTCACTCATTTTCTATAGGGTTCAGGTCAGAGGACTAGGACAGCCATGGCAAAAGCTGCATTTTGTGCTCTCTGACCCATTTTTGTGTTGATTTTGATGTTTGTTTTGGATTATTGTCCTGATGGAAGATCCAACCACAGCCCATTATAAGATTTCTAACAGAGGCAGTCAGCTTTAGATTTTTTTATCTTTTGGTATTTGAGAGAATCCATGATGCCATGCATCTGAACAAAATGTCCAGGACCTCCGGCAGAAAAACAGGCCAACAACATTAAAGATCCAGCAGTATATTTAACTGTGGGCATGGGGTACTTTTTATCCCTGTTTGTACTAAACCCATCTGGTGGGTTTGCTGCCAAAAAGCTCTTTTTTTAAGTTTCATCTGACCATAGAAGCCAGTGTCATTTGACGTTCCAGTCGTGTCTGAATATGCTGGATTTTGTTTTTGGATGAATGAGGAGAATTTTTCTTGAAACCCTCCTGAACAATATGTGGTGATGTAGGGGCTGTTTGATATATATATTTTTTAGGCTTTCTGACCCCAAGACTCAACTAATCTCTGCAGTTCTCCAGCTGTGATCCTTGGAGAGTCTTTGGCCACTCAAACTCTCCTCCTCACCGTGCATTAGGACGATATAGACACACGTCCTCTTCCAGGCAGATTTGTAACATCTTTAGTTGATTGGAACCTCTTAATAATTGCCCTGATGGTGGAAATGTGGATTTTCAATGCTTTAGCTTTTGTCTTACAGCAACTTTCTATTTTGTGAAGCTCAACAATCTTGGTCTGCACATCAGAACTTTATTGTTTGGTTTTACTCCTTGTAATGGATGATTAAGGGAATTTGGCCTTAGTTTTCTTTATATTTATAATCCCTTGGAACAGGAAGTCATAGCTGGACAATTTCATGCTCCTAGACTCCCTGGTATGCTAAAAAAAATGTAAATATGAATGGGAATATAATTCAGAGATATTTGACTCATTAGAATTTCCAGGGGTGCCAATAATTGTGGCAACATGCATTGGAGAAAAAACATTTATTTTATCATGAGATTTTCTCCCCACTTTCAATTGTTTTACTTCAATGATAGGTTAGAATTTTGTGAATTTTTTGAATGAAAGATCAAAAGGATAAACAATGCAGATTTATTTTCACAGCCACCTTTGCTCAGATTTACCAAGGGTGCCAATATTAGTGGAGGGCACTGTATGTATGTGATTAATACTGGTTTTAATACTTAAGTGTTCAAATTATTAATAGTTCAAATACGAACTCTTAATATCAAATTTATCATTATATGTGTGAAATCTTGCTCTCTAACAACTGCGACAAATGGATCTGATAATAATTCCCTATTGTCAAAGAGAATGAATTCAAATAATGAGTTTCAAACAAAAGATTTGTGGTGGGAGTAGTGACGACTGTGCAAGAAGCTTTAGTGCCAGCTCAAAAAAAAAAAAAAAAATGGACCATCGGGTTCGTGGACCTCTGTTCTTGGACATATGAAGCTTAAGTGGATTTGTGCTTTGAAGGAACAAAGCCAGTGTCAGTCAGTGCTAAATCAAGCCTCCGGGGCTCTTACTGGGCCTTCAGTGGAACTAGCAATTATCCATTAATTACATTCTGAGATATTTGCTAATGGACTCCTCCATTCTGAGGACTTCACTTCAACTGAAAAATCAAGACATAATGTTCAAATGTGCCCGGGCAGTCTCTTTACTCTAGCAAAACGAGGAGATGACCTCATCTCTTGTGTAAGCAATTAGTGTTTGGCAGCCAAGAAGAAAAGAAGGGCTGTCTGCTGTGACAAACATACGCAGACCACGGTCAAGCCTAACCGTACCATTGAATGATAATTACAGTGCTTGCACACCACTGTTAGGGGTTTGTTTTAAAACACTAAATATTACACTTATGACTAAATTAATTCAGTAATTAATTAAAGCGCTTAACATGCTGTCTGGGTTCAAACTTTAATTCTAGATTATTTAATTTTTGTTAAAAACTTTATACTTTAAAAAAATACTAGATTAGCTAATAAAGTTTGAAAAAAATCTCCTACTGACTTGCTGAAAATGTTTAAATCTATTCAAATCACTGTAATATTTGCATACTGATTACTACTCTTTCTTACATCTATTTGCATACTGAACTCTGATTGGTCCTGACTTCCTTGAATATATTACACTGCAACTGTGTTGACTCTTGTGTGCAACTGACAGAAAACAAAATGCATGTTGAGTATCATGATAACAGAAGACTTCATTTACACAGAGGAAAAAATAAACTAAAACTGGCACTAATTAGTCTGAATATTTAACCTAATATAAAATCCAGCTCCATTTGAAAATAAACTAGGTCATTGTTTGCCACATCATGCAGTTTGGGCTAAAAGATCACTCCAATAAATGTAACATGATAGTATTACCAATATTAAAGATGACTTACTTTCATTCGATCCTTGACTTTCATCCCATGATCTGATGTAATCGTCCTGGCAAAAACAAAGAAGTGAAACAGTCAAATGTGCTGCACAGAATAAACGTTAAAAATTTAGTGAAGAATAATACTGTGCATCTATCACTAACCAAACTTAAAAGTACAATACTAAGATACTTTAATTGTGAAAAGCAGTGGAATAGCACTAATGGAAAAAGGAGGGATGGAACTTAAGAAAAATTCTGAGAGGCAAACAAGACAAAAAAATTTGAACGCTTAAATGAAATGTCAAATGAAGATGCATGAGCAACTTAGATTGCATAAAAAATGGGTTACAGCTTTGGTAGCGAATATTAGATCAAGCATTTTAAAAGAGACATCAAACACAAGCAAAGTCATGATACAGCACTACTGACCTCCACTTCCTGGTGAAATGTGAGAAGGATGAATCAAAGACAAAAGAGAAGGAGACAGTTAGAGGAGAGCGATGCATCTCTGAGGAGCAACTATCAAGAAAAAAAAAAGACAGGCTCCAACTGCTAAAATCATCTAATCGCCTCCTGGGTAAAACTTTGAATATATCTTTGATATTCCCTCATGTGTCCTTATAAAAGAGGCAGTTGCTTTAAGATAATTATACACTCGGTGCTCATAACACTTGAAATATTTCAGCACTCTGACTAATAATAATAATAACAACCTTTTTTGTAAAGTTCACAAGCTTATTAGTGCCATCAGCAGTCATTTATCTTTTCAGTTGAAGATGTAAACAGGAGGTGAAATTGCTTATTGACTGAATTTGGCTTTGTCAGCTACAACAGCGCTATAAATTATTATTTTTCTGCAGCAAATGTTTAAATCACAAGTCAAGCTGCAATACATATGCTTTATCACTCCTGAAATGTAGACCATTAAAAATGTCATTTTACATCATGTCCACTTCATGAATATATACATACCAACCACTTTTGTGGGTCTTGATGCAATACAAAGACCTGACTTAAAATGAAAAACATGCTAAAAAACTATTATTTTACTATATGAATATGTGCTCCTGATATGATATAACCTTGTCAAAACAAATGAAAGACCAGTGGCTCAAAATTCAGTGCCGCATTGCTTAACTGCAACAATCCCTGGTGCTGGACAAACTTGTTATTGATTTCCTGATACCTGCATTATTTAAGTCAGTTTTTGCTGTCTTGGCAAAGTAGATATTGTGTGGTGTACTGAGACATTAGATGTCCATATCAGTAAACATCGAATGGACAGAGTGGTAAAATCTCTTGAATATATATTTTTTTATATTTAGTTTATGCAAATTGTAGCAGCCACCCATGCAAACACAGCCGTAAATTCTTTTGATATGCACTTTTATTAAGAGGAGAATTGTACACTCAGTAAGCGTGAAGTATGTGGAAAATATTGTGTCACATCAATGTGTTCCCCCTCGCTGAAAAGATGCAAGAATGAGTCAGAGTAGAGAAATATCGCCATGGCTAACAGAAATATTGCCACAACATATCCTCATCATCTAATTTTATATGACCATCATCACAACACATCATCATCAAGATTTCTTAAAAGCTTAAAAAGCTTAAGATTTCTTCAAGCTTAATAGAGAGCAACAGTGCCCAGCCACATTTCAGCGGCATTGGTTACAGAAGTATTTTTCCCATAGGGATTTTTAAAAAAAATCTTTATTTAAGAGTTATTAACCATTAATTAAATCAACAAGCTATGAACTTTACAAACTTTAATTTGAAGCAAACTACCCTAGTGAAAAATAAATGCCAAGTTCTGTCATGAAACTCTAGATGGTGCAGGCTGATGGGTCGTTAATGTAAATTGATATTTGCGACGATAAACTACTTGGCACTAGCTGATTGGTTCAGCCAATGAGCTCACTGCCTCACGTTTAAATGGCTGGTTAGCATTCACTCGAGCAGTTTGCAGCGCGCTTTCAGTGTTCCACCTCCACCTTCCCTAGCTCCACTTGTATAGACCTGCTACGGGTTATTTTATATGCTATTTGTGCAGCAGCAGTATGCCTTAAATACTCACAGCACCATATCGTTCCTGTGCTTGCTTTGCAGCAGAAGCAATAATCTACAACAACAGCAATAACCAACAGCAGCAGCAATTAAGCAGCAGCAGTGTAGCAGATCTATTCCGCCAAGACCAAATACAGGACTGTCATACCCATTACCATGCTAAAATCTACCAAGAGTTGTCATGATACAAATATACTAAAATCTCTTTAAAATACATTTATTTCATGCTAAGTATACTACAAATACATTTACATATTTATGTGTTGAATAAAAATACCCTGCATTTTTTATACTAAACTGGTATTCTTAAAGTCTGCTAAATTGAAACAACTAATTTTGTACTTAATGTACTTTAACTGTGCTGAAGTAGTGTTGATGTCCAAATAAACATATACTGAAGTATATCTGATTGTGCTAAAATGGAACTATTGCAAGTGTACTCTTTGGTACACTTTAAATATCTTGCATTTAAAGAGCAATATTATTCAAAATCAAACAATCCTCATCAATAGTGACATTAAAACACATTTTAGGCTTAATTTTCATTGTGCATTGTGCACAAGTAGTACTCCAAATAAATTTTCATTATAATTTTTATGTCAGTAAGTTGTGGCTGTGAAATAATGTGGGCTGATGGCTTCAACAAAAACATATACCATTGATTAACAACTTCATAGCTCACAGTAGGTCTGTCTTTGTTGTCTGTAAAGGTTTATATAACTTATCATTAAAACTCATTTCCCCTGTGGAGAAAATTAAAATTCCGGAACCTGAACCACTCTATAATAGACAGTAAGCAAAAGTGGCTCAACCAATGGCAGATGTTTTGGGCAGGGCTATCTGTTTAACTAACCAATAGAAGAAGAAGAGGACACTCAGAGGAAACCTGTTTGGAAACAATCATTATTTTTTATCATAAGGTGCTGCTGGTGGCTCAGAAATTATTTTCTTTAATGAAGGACATATCAATTTTATGAATCATCATATCGCTTTAACATATGTCAGTCCAAAATGTGATCACACGGATGCGGAATCCCGACAATTTGTTGTATTTTAGAGCACAGAGACATTTCAGAGTCAGCAGCACTTGAAAACACAGTCTAGGAAGCAGTCATCTACAGTTGAGCGTCTCCTGTATCCGGAGTCAGCTCATCTTTGGCCTGCCTTGAGTGAAGGCTGCCAGGACTATCCCGCAGAGGACACTGGTCTCATCAAAAACACCACAGAACACAACCCCTCCTGTGCTGACTGACAGCTCTTTTATCCCTCATATCTCTGCAATGTAATCGGGCATGTCTGAACATGCACTCTGTAAATTCAGCTTTGATTTGGAGGCCCTCAAAACACCTGTGTATGTTTATATGACATACAAACATTTGACTGGCACCCGAGAAGAAGATGAAAAGTGATACACACACACGTGTGTGCGTGTGTGTTCAAGCAGCAGTTGGTGGGTGAACTGGATCTGTCTTTTTCACTCAAACTTGACAGTTACATCACAATGCAGAGAAAAAATGCAGGAACGTACCATTGTGCTCCTGTGTTACTGCTGCTACGAAAACATCTGCGACAGTGACACAGCACAAAGACATCAGGAAACTAAAATCACTAAAATATGGGTTTATTTATAGTGACAGTTTCAAAGCTATAAGATGACGGCATAAGTTCATTTAAATGTACTAAATTCACCAATATGGCAATCAGAAAAAAATATAACATGTATTTACCAGTCAATTCACTGGTTTCATGTAACGTTATATCCTTCCACCTAGAAGGCAAAACAAGGCTTTCTTCTGCTGCCTGCCAGCCAGTTGTTTTTTACTAGGCTGTACTAAGTCCTAATGTACTAAGACAGTGATATTAAATGACAAATTCAGTATACAAATTATTGATGGTGCATACACACACTTATTGATGTATATGCAAGCAGATGAGCACAAAATATGATTGTAACACACCAAGTTTCACATTAAGCGCTTTCCCATAGAAAACCATTATAAAGAAAATGCTTAATTTGCATTTTGGTGCATTGCGTTCATATTATTGGCTCATCTGATTGACTGTATATAGTATGCATAATCAATGAATTGTATTTTTGATCTTTTGATATCTCTGTCTTACTACATTAAACCACATTAAGCATTTTCCACATCAAGCATTTTTGAATAATATCCAAATCATGAAAAATGACTCTCATGATCTGATTCTTGAGTCAATCATAAAAGATTCAGCCTTGAACCTGCTGTTAAGTTTCAGTCAGACTCACTCAGAAAGTGAAAGTGAATCAGTTCACAACCCTTACTAAGCTGTGAGTAATTTTTGGATGTGTCAGTTTCTAAATAAATCAGAACCGTGATGTGTGATTCAGGTTTGTGAGACACGCATCAGTCTATTTACTAACTGGGTGTTAATATATGACAATGTGTAAACAAGGATATACAGTACACTGCAGAGTTTTGTTCCAAAAATTAGGGTAAGAATGGTATTCTAAAAATATATATTAACATTTTTCCCAAACAGGCACAGATATTCTTACAAAACAGTGATATATATTGTATGGCACACATACAATCAGGATCACTAGAATAAGAGCATTTCAGTACACAGCAGAGTTGTTAAAGGCTAAAGTAAGAAGTTCTGCACTTAATCGGCTGATGCACTACTGAACAATAGTGTTCACCATGTGATTCTTTCATATGTCAAAAAAAGTAATTTTACTCAAAATATTTCATTTTAGGAGCCAGCCCTTGTCACTTTTTTGTCTGACACACTGCTTTCAGCTTATATCCTCCCACTTTGTTGTCTCTTTAATTTCATGTCATGCCTTGTAACCTTAAGGGGATTCAAGTTTGGCTGTGACTATTTCACATTTTCTGTTTCCACACATTCTAGAGATTCGCTCTGACAAGTTTTGCATGCTCAAAATTACTTCTTGTTGGAGGCGCACAGTGAAGCAGTCTTCCATAATTGATTAAAGCCGGATGGACCCTGGTGGTAATGACCTCACAATGGCCTCACACCTACGCATTCATCACTCCACCGTGTTGCCGGCAATCATACAGGCTCCTCACAGTTCATAAACACCCCAGGCAGTGCATGATGCTGAGGATCCACACATCCATTCTCCTTTTGACTCTGCATCTAATCGGCCGTGTTCCACAAGCCAAGAAATCAAGAGGAAAAACAGATACTGTATTATATATCGGAACCTTCCCAACTATGTTTTCACTGTCACACCACGGCTAGGGCTGACAGGCAAGCACAAGCCTCCCACTTGATTTATGCATTGGGCCTTTTCCGACTGGGCTTTTCAGATTAACCGCACACGGGCACATCAAAAGCGCTGCTAACAGCCCACTCCCTTGACTGTGAACACATCCTGGCTTTCCTCATGTAGAAAAAAAACTCTGGCCTGCCATTCTGTTTTTGTAGAGCCAAGAGCGGCAGGCAGCTCCTCCAGGACAGAACTCCAAAGAGAGTGCTGACTTCTCGGTGAGAATGCCCTGAGAGCGTTTGTCACTGACTCATGCCTTTAAGTGGTAACATATAACTGAGGGTGAAAGCCTTGTGGTGACTTTTAGTGTTATCTCTTAGACACATAAGAGGTTACCGCGTGCACTTTGATGCATGAGAAATTTTACAAATTGGGATTGCTTGACTTGAAGCCTGACTCATTGTAAACAGATGAAGTGATCCATCTACCCCAGATGCCTAGCAGATACACAGCACTGTAATGTGCTATAATGAACAACACACAGATGGACAATGAGATCACATTTTATTAACAATTTCAACAACTGACACACAACTTAGAATGATAAATCATAGTTTGCCAACTTGAGCCCCAGGTTGGAACAAAATATAACAGTTCAATAAGTAAGACATTAATATTAAGTAAAGGCACATTCACAAGAAAAATGGTAACTATAAAGATAACTACAATGATAACTATACTGGCGCCCCGTCAATGGACGATAACGTTCTGTTTCTTATAAGCGCGAGTTGCAGTTATTTAATTTGCCACTTTAAATGCTCAAGCTCTTTAAAACTGGGAAGATTATGATTGGCTGTCAATTTTTTTATAGTTCATTAGCTGGAAAAAAATCCTTCTGAAAGTGATTCTAACGGTATCGTTCCTCTGTGCTGGTATTGTGATTACTGTGTTGTGGACGTTCCTATTCTTATAGAAACAGAACAATTATTAAAACATTATATTTATAGTTACCATCCTTAGTGCACAAGGCCTTGACTTAGGCTTCAGAAACAGCTACAAACAAAGCCACAGACTAATTACCTGTTGTAGTGGTGAATCAACACACCATAGTGTTATTTCTCCAAAATGAATCAGTATGTTTGAACAAATCAGATGAGTGAATGATTTATTGAATAAAGACGGTCACTTCCCTAGTAAAAAATAAATATACTGTTGTATATGAAACATTTATTTTATGCTAAATATACTATAAATACATTTGCATATTTATGTACTTCATAAAAATACCTTGCAATTGTACTTTTGGTATACTAAACTGGTATACTTAAAGTCTAAATTGTAACAACTAATACTTATTGCACTTTAATAGTGTGGAGGTAGTGCTGAAGTCCAATTAAGATATACTGAAAGATAATTGATTGAAGTGGAACTATTGAAAGTACACTTCAGGTACACTTTAAATATCTTGCATTTAAAGATGCAAGATTCAGTAAAGTTTAATTAAAATTTTTATATCATTAAGAGTGAGTGATATGTCAGTATGTTAATAGATTTGAATTATACTTAGTATGAAATAAATATATTTTAAATATATGACTTTTTTACTAGGGTTGTTTCAATCTAAAAAGAATCCAACTGGAACTAAAAGTTGGTCACTGTTGCTCCGTGGCACCTTAAAAACATTCCAACCAACCAGAAACAGCAACACTGACCCAACCAATGGCCTGAGTTTGGGGTGTGACTATATGGTAGTCAGACCAATAGCAGATAGGCAACGTTAGCTGTGCAGAAATGATATAAAAATATAAACTTTTATATTTTTCTTAATGGGATTTGGAGCATAAAATTATTTCAAACACACCCAGAAAAGGTTCAATATTCCAACCTCTTCAGCGTCAATAACACTCCCACCGACTCTGGGACCAACTGACAGCTCTGAAAGTGAGAGAGAACAATTATACAGCACAGGCAAGTGCTGCCTTTAAATGAGCAAATCTGACACTAGAAGCAGTCAATAAGCCATTCTCTGCTTGTGAAGGGAAGAAGTGAGGGAATCAAACGCTGGGGGGGTGGGGGACAGGCTTGACAGTTCTTGCCCTCCTGCATACCTTTAGGCTTAATCCAGCCTCATTAATGCTGGAGGCCAAATGCACTTTAATGGGGTTTAGAACAAGTCACTTAAATTAGACATTTTCAAAAAAACAAGTCTTTTTTCAAGAAAATTGAGAATAAATGCCACCTTCATCAAAGATGAGCAGTCTTGGGGGTGGAAATAACACTGTCATGCTTGTATTTGTAATTGGATGTCTTTTTATTTGGCAGTTTTGGTAGGTCAGCTTGATCTTGCGAGAACACGGTGTTTGGTACCCAGACTCTCAGGGGCAGCAGGAAACAAGTCAAGAGAGTGACAGAAAAGTAAGTATTGCACATATTGGAAAAGGAAGGACATGTTAAAAGAGTTGTAAGACCAATTTCATGTCTGGAACTGGACCAAAGCCTCCAAAAATTAGCCTGGGTATGCCACCTGCACTCTCCAGACAAAAAGTCCAATTCAGCAAGAAAGGCCCAGACCCCAGGAGCAGAATGATGAAAGGCCAGTTTCTCTCCACTCAATTAAAGCCCACCTACACTCCTGGTCTATAGCCAAGACGTGGTGCTGCAATGCCCTCACTCGCTTTTGTCAACAGCCATCCTACCGCACTCAATTTCCCCTGCCCTGCAGGCCCGCGACCTCCTTCTCTGGACAATCCAGCCTGTTGAGTCTCTCAAATGGGGCTGAGAGTGACAAACAGATGTGCATAAACATGCATCAACTGTGTTCCAAAAAAAGCATAATGTTTTGCATTTGAGTGCACTGAATGCTGATGGCTGAGATCTTAATGGGGTATTTTGGTGTATCATCTTAAACTGCATTATCCATAATTATGGACCATATGCTATGCTGCTCTGGCAGTTGCGAGGGCATTCCCACCTCCACAAGCATGCGACTGGAATCTTGATGGACTGAGGCTGTGACGGGGCCAGCGCTGAGGTTCTCTGCAGTAGGTCTGCACATCCAACTGGCTTGTCAGTTCAGATCACTCACTTCTTTTGACAGCCAAATATTGATGCATTTGCATACCGCCAGGTTATTTTAAACTACATTCATCAGCGACAACACAAACTTGCTTAGCTGTGCCAAACAAAGCCCTCGACAGAGTTCTGTCCAAAAAAGAGACTGATGCATTCAATATTTAAGCCACAGTGAAAATTTCATAAATTAAGAAAAAGACACATCTAAAGCAATCACAGGGAACAGGCTTCCTCCACCCACCCTGAAAAACAAAATGTGCATTTTAAAGGAAATGCCAATGAAGACCATTTTCAGTGTAGGCTTGAAACATTTTTGCCTCATTAAAAATGTAGTGGAGGAATAACAGGTGCAAGCCAACACAGCGTTCCGGAGCTAAGGGAAGCACTGATTTTTAATGAGCTTCTTCTACTTCGAGAAGGGAGGGGGGAGCGTTTGCCAGCCACCGGAGAATTGGCCAGAGCTGCTGGTTGTTTACTTTCAGTAGCATAGATAACGGATTCACTCCTGGTTTCTCTCTTTAACAGCCGGGTAAGGTGTGGGGTGAAATTAGACTGAGTCGTTTACCCTCAGCATCTCTATAAGCATTTACAGATAATGAACACGAGCGTATCATCCAGGATGTTTAATAGGAAAAAAGTCCAAGCGAGCAAATGTGCACTAAATTGATCCATTTCATAATTTTTTTTACTCCCTTGAATTATATTTATCATATCTCGTTTATACGTAGACTATAATGTTGGAAATATCTGATTTATAGCTCACTTCAAAATTAATGTTGCAAAGGCAATTGTGAATATAATTGTGTCCAACGGGGATTTGTCATTTTAAACGACCCAGTCTATTACATTCTTGCAGTATATTTGGTATTAAATACTGACCATGAAATAAGATTTAATTTTCCACTTGTATGGAAATAGATAAGCGAGCATGCCAAAAATGGTTCTGATTCAGTCAGTTGTTCAGAATGTAATGCAATATAATCTAATGCAGTCGGTGGGATTTAAAAATAAATAATCAAAACTCAGCGTAAATCGAACAAATTTTACACTTTGGAATTCTCAAAACATTATAAGCATTATAAAATCAATCAACCAAAACTTTTATTTAGAATGACTTTTATATGGACCTCACTTAATATGTTAAAATAAGACTCTGACATGCTTCACTAAGATTGGGACCAAATTATGATGTGCTGTATAGCTTTGACATGCCCTGACTATTCTCCAAAGGCAGGACATTTTCAGACCAATGTCTTGACTAAAGAAGTTTAAGAAGTTTAAGTAAGACCAATGTCTTAACATTAAAGAAGTCTATTTTACATTTATTTCATCTGTAAGAAGCGTAGACAGAATGGCTGAACGATCTTTGTGTCAACTTTCAATTTTTAGGTATCATATCTCATCATGGATTTGACAAAACAAGGTCATAAAATCTATCCTCATAGCATAACAGGACCCTTGATATATATATATATATATATATATAATTTAAATATTTTCATTTATAATAAAATTAAAAGTAATCAGAACTCAGAAGAGCGAGGACACCTCCTAAGAGTTCTCAAATAAACTTCAACATCAGTCTCATTACAATGATCTCATGCTGTATCTAAAAAATGAAAATGTTAACTTATAATCAACCAAGAATGGAATACACAATGAATATGAAATATTAATGTCAAATTACACGCCTCTATGTGCATCAGCGTGTGCTCATGAGCCTTTCATGTTCTGCTGCTTTCATCAGCGTTCGCTTGAGTTATATCATTATTCTGCTCTGAGAACCTCAGAGGACTTTAAAAGCCAGCATCAATTTGGATTATTTGCCTTTGTCACAACCAACACTTTAAAGATGAAATAAGCTGTGTTCAGAGACAGATTAATTTTCAGAGTCTACATCAGTTCCATCTCTGTCTCTGATCAAAGATAACAGGTGACTGTTAAAAAAGGCACTGAACTGTGTCAGAGGGCCTGCTGATGTCTCAGAATCCTCAGAATACATTCATAAGCATGGTTTACCATGATATGAAACCACATATAAATGCATTTTAATATTGATTCTTTGTTTTGACAGGAGCTAGGGTTGAGACAGTCTGTGTGAGTGCATTAAAATCAATATCCAATTACAATGCAAATTACGTTAATCCATGAAGTGTGTGTTTGGGCATATATCAAAGTGAGAAGTTACTCATTTGGCAGTCAAATGAAATATTTTTAGGGCAGTCAGCTATAATTAAATTTCTAGCATTATATTAGTTTCGCTGGGAAACAAGTTTATTTCTTGTTCAAGGGGTCCTGATTCTGTCATATCCTGCACATACTGCATGTTAAAGAAAAAAAATCAAAAAAAAAAAATACTGTTTTGCATTAATCATTCACAATTAGGATCTTCCCATCTGTGCAGTGACATGACAACCCAAACAAAACAGCAGACAGCATGTCATGGGCCAGTGCTATTCAGTGCTACTGAAGTGTATCACCTCAAGTACAGTTCAAGAAACAGCAGCAAGAACAACCTGCATTTTAATTAGATGGTTGAGTCAGAGACATTGAAAGGGCTGAGACTTGTTTTCTCAAAGCTGTTTTGGTTTTCTGTGTTGGACAAGCATCGCTCCTCTGATATTCATATGTTTGAGATGGTGTGATCAATAGCCATTGATTAGAGAATATAGAGTCTGCTGCAGGGCCTAGTTTGAATGTAAGCCACTAATGTAGAAATGCAGTGTCTATCTATTTATAATCCCAGTCTAATTCGCACTTAATCTTTTCATTCCCACATTTTGATAAATTCCGGGTTCTCGTAGATGTGTTTTTCCACCGTAATCATTTAAGGAGTTATACACTTAATCCAGTTCTAGAAGGGTAAAAATAGCTACCGGCCAAACACTGATGGAGATAAATCACAGTTTCTATTGGACGGTTTAATGTTTCATTTGGAGCGGCAAAACTCAACAGAAAACAACCGAGGACCTTTTAGTTTTCAAGAACAGTAGGTCACCTGCAAACTATAAATAAACACAAGCCTTAATGTTAATCATCTCCATACGGAATTTTGATTGTGCTGCATATTCACTGATTTTTGACTAACAAAAGATGTTTTTCCTTACAATGTCTTGGATGATTTTTATGCATATTCACAAAGAAATACCACTGAATAAAGGATCGAATAACATACCTGTACAAGGACACATGCTACAACATGACCTTTGAGAGATAAATCAATCCATAAATCTCCCTCTGAATACATGTGAAGTTTTAATCAATTATTAAAGTTGCCTATTATTACATCACATCAACCAGCTGGACAATGACACTCTAATGCAATCTGCTTTATTCTGTAATCAAACCTATTGTCAATTAAACAAACAACAACAGATGGTACGTTGTTACCAAGTAGGCTATATTTAATGTTTGACTGAATATCTGAGCATTTTAAGAGCATTTTACCTTTACAAGATACATCCAAAGGTTTGTCTAAAGTCTTTTATAGTTCAAACATTTTAGTATATTTACAGCATGAACTCAACATTTCAGCCTATTCTATCACAACAGCTATTTATTATCTT
>JAFVLL020031298.1:74274-179129 GCA_021397915.2 Tor tambroides
AACGAAATGACTCGAAAAAAGATTCGTTCATTTTGCTGAACGAGACTCAAAGGTCCGAGTCAGTAAAATGATCCGAACTTCCCATCACTACTGACAAGTCAGTGCTGCTTGGCTGCTGTTTGGCGCCTCTTCACACAGAATCAGCAGCAGCTCCCTCGATGCGGAGTATTTCGCGACACATCATCATCGACTGTGTCACAAAACCTATAGCGAGTCGCCTTCCCTTACTCTTTAGAGACGCCTATGACGCCCAAGCATGCTGTCTATGAAGGAATAAACAAATAAATAAGCAAGCTAAATTTTTATTTGGAAATCAGTGAAAGATTATCTTAAGAATGTTGTAGTATTTATTTATTTATATTCAGTCTGTTTTATCTCACATTGTAAGAATTATTGCAGTCTAATCAGTTCAACTGTTTAAATTAGAAGTATCAATGCATGTGCTGATAGGACCGCTTACATAAATGTAACTTCACACAAGTTCACTTTTCTCATCACTTTAACTTGTGGCTGTTTGGCACTGCAATCAACATTCAGTAGAGATCCTGATCAAGAACCTGTCCAAATCATTACTGTTTCCAATAAATTAAACATATCAAGACATTTGGCTCAAGATACGAGTGGAGAACTCCAAAGGACACACAGCTGCTGACACATGCTGGTGCTTCATAATCAGTTTGAATTAACATCTGTTTGATCTTGTACCTCACAGAAAGATGTTTTTGCTTATATGTATATGCATCTGTTTTGCTCCGCTTCACATTTTTACATATATCCTTACCCAACACTCTAGTCTGAATCTTACATTTACAGCTGACTTCATAGCTCATACTAGTCATGAGTCGGACAATAGCTATCTTTTCATCTAAAAACCAACTACATATTTTTACAGATTATTGTTTTTCTGACTTTATTTAAATGTTGCCTGAATGGGTCATTGTTCATTTTTATTAAATAAACAAATTAAAATTTACGAAACAATAAGTATTAGGACAATTTTAAGACAATAGCTGAGAGAACTTCAGTGCATCATTTTAGGTACAAATGAGAATGAATCCATTATAAATGTATCAAGGCAAAGATCTTCACATTTCATCAGCCCTTGGTGAACCTATGGAGGTGGAGGACAAATATGTCGAGTGGCTTTTATCACTGGGGTTTGTGAAGAGGTGAGTATTACCATGGAACCAGTCAATCATGTCAAACTTTCACAGTGGAACCTTGACAACCACCAAGAGCAGCTTGTGCATCATTAGTGGTTCTTTGTATTATGGCAGAGTCTTTATTAGGCAGCTATAACTCTGAGAGCTTTACAAGAAACATAGATGGCATCCTCTAAAGGGCTCTTGATAAGCACAGTATCAATAGCCATTTTCTGTGTACTCTATTCAAACACTATATGAAAAGATGACACTGCTGAACTCAGCTGCATGTAGTTGACAATACAGATGGTAAGATGTTTATGACACATTTCTTTTGATATGGATATTATAGCATGCGATTTGGGTTAAAATGGATAAAAATATGGCAGTTATAGGAAGCACCATACATTTACAAAATTTCCAATAATATAGACTCCCTTTTAAGTTTTACCCATAATAATGCATATTATAATCTAATCTGCCCCAAATTTTTGACCAATAGTGTATATTTCCATATTTCTCTCAAAATTGCATGATGAGACTGAAACTGATCATGAAATTACACATTATTCTTAATAATGTCCTTTCAGATGTACTAATAATTTTAAATATTATGTTTTTCATTCCACTGAATGAGGCTTTAACATTGAACATCATATCAGAGCACAACATTGTATTATGGCTGAAAGCCTCTCTCAGTTGTAAATTGCTACAGAGCAGTTTGGGGGCAACAACAAACTGTAGCATTAATGAGAAGTCATCTGTGTGAGTGTGTTCAGGTCCTGCACTGCTGTCTGAGGGAGCATGGGTCCATAGGATGTGTATCACTAAACCTCAATGGATGTCTTGTAAGCTGCAAGAGCAGATCATTAAATCACTTTCTTTTTTTATGTGAAGCAATGTTAAATGTTCAGATGAATTTAATTGGAGGTTGCAGAGCATTTGTACTTGTATTAATTATGCCATAGGCCTAGTATTCTAATGAGCCTTCAAGGGATTAGAATAATTTGTGACTAAAGTGCTCTTGTGAGTTTGGATCTGAAAGTGCTTCTCATTGTTTAACGTGGATGAGGATCATTACTGTATGTGTATAATCAGCATCTAAAAATCAGAAAAGGAAGTAGGTGTTTAATTAGTTGACTACAGAGGAGTGAAGAAATTATTCACCTGATGAAATGATCTCTCATTAGTTTCAATCTTCTGAAAGAACTGGATTAGACCAAGTCGTCTCTATAGACTGCCACTGATCGCACATTATTTCTTGTATTTTTTTAAATCTTTATTGACATTGACATATCAACAAAACTTTATTTAGATTTCAGGAAAAAAAAAATTATTGCATTGTTCATTGCATCAAATTGTGTAATTGAGAACATGAGAATATGCATTTTTCTGTATCAAACCCAAATACGTCCTCAACTAATGCTTAAGGATTCAGTGATGAATACACCTGCAGAGATGCAACTAAACAAATAAATGGATTTAACAATGTTAAGTGAAAAAAAAAAAACTGTTTTGACTGAATGGAATATTTGCATTGATTTAGCATTTTTTAATGAGATGCTGTATTATTTAAAAACATTTTTATTAATATGCATAAGATTAAGTCATTACCCCTCCATCATCTTGCCAGTATGACAGTGGTGGTAAAAAAAAAAAAAAAAAAGTTTCTTCAGCAACATTCTGATCAATGATCCTGACAGACCTGTCCTCATTATACAGTCTATTAAACCCAAATACAACCTTAGCTCAAGTTGTTCCCTCATGCAATGAAATGAGACCTGAATTCAGAGTTGAGCACTTTAACTGTCACTGTTCCCTATTACATCATGCCTTGAAATTATATGTAAACCAAAAGTACATAGGTAAGTGGAATATATGGATAGCAGTACTCTAGACTCTGGCATGAGGGAACCATGGAAAAACATTTCAAGGACTGGTTCACACAAAAAATGAGAATTTACCTACTCTCAGGACATCCAATACGTAGATAAAGCACCGTTTACAAGCAAAAATCATCCAAAACATTTCTCAACAAACATGCAAGTGGATTTTGATGTGAGGACAACAGGGCTTTTTCATTGGAGGAAGCATTATTATTGATTATGAACTAAAGCGATAGTTTAAATTTAAGATGCTTCAATGATGGATTTGTTTCTTAAAAACACAGCTTTTCGCTTCACAAGACATTAATTAATTTACGTGTGAATTATTGTGATGTTTTTATCAGCTGTTTGAACTCTCATTCTGATGGCACCCATTCACTGCAGAGGATCCATTGGTAAGCAAGTGATGTAATGCTCAATTTCTCCAAATGTGTTCTGATGAAGAAACAAACTCATTTACATCTTTGATGGCCTTGGTGTAAGAAAATTTTAAGAAATGTTTCATTTTTGGGTAAACTATTCCTTTAACAACTATGAAGCCCAGTAACAACAACCTTGTTAGAGTTAGTTTGAAGACTATGACAAGAAGTGTCAATAAAAATGTTTTTTTTTTTCCTGTCTGTGTAATGATATACAGACACAATTGCACTATGCCTTATGAATGTCAAGATGCTTTTAGATTTGGGACTGTGATGTTGAACGTATTTTATCATATACGCAGGATATATCTGGAAACATTTAACAACAGCTCTGTCACTGCCAGCACAACAGTCACTGCCTCACAACCAAATATAAAAAGCTGATGTATGATTTAGCTGAGATGGCGAGAAAGTGTTGGTGTCCTCAAATTTATGGATGATCAGCAAAAAAATCTTGAAATAACTTAAAATAACTGCCAAAATAAAAAGACACTCTAAAAACTGAGGATTGGAAGAAGCTGAGTCCGGAGAAGATAAAAGAATCCAAGAATGAAACCGACAAAGTTTTCAGTCTCCCCAGTGAAGCACTGCTCTCCTGACACAGGCTACAGGGCTGTTTATAATCATGATATGAGACAGAGCTACAAATAACAAGAGAATGCTGGGAGGACACTACAGATGGCAGGTTACAGTATGTATGAGATACGGTTTCTCCAAAGCACATGCTCTTCACTCTTCTTGAGTGCCAAGCAGAGTTCATTTCACCTTACCCACGGTCCTCTACACACAGACAGATCAGAGACACGGGCCTGGAAACAGGGGGAAAGAAGCAAGACACATTCTGTGCCTTTAAGACTGTATGAGTTATTTCTCCCTACACCTACACCTTTTCCGTGAGGAAAATCCCTAAATAAGGATGAAGACAAAAAGGTAATCAAAATTAATGTCACTTGTTTTCATTCAATTTTAAACATTACACAGCCTTGCATTCTAATTGGGTATTTCTTTAATGAACTACATTTTTTTTTTGCATACTTTATTCTGATTGTTCAATCTCATCTAGACAATGTACAGTCAGGTACTTGTTAGAAATCGTGAAGTGTATCAGCCTTAAAACTAATATTAAACCTGACATATTTCAAGACTGATGTCTAGACAAGGAACTGCAGGTTTTTATGTACAATTCAAGTCTGAAGGACAAGAAGGATAGAAATGACGTCAATCATCAATTTGTTCAGTCTAAAACTTCAGGCTATTCAAACATTCGAGCCGTGCTACTTTTTCTCTTTTAGTTCAATCAACTGAATGGAGTTATTAAATTATCCTTAATAGACTCTAATGGACAAATAACACAACTAAACTGTTTTATCTAATGACTTAATGACGCAAACTGTTCTAGAAATATGTATAAAAAGAGTAATTTAATAACCATGTACATGAATGCAAATGACCATCCAGCAAGACTATCACATTAAGTAAAATCTCAATTAATTAAACGTTTTATATACAAATGAGGTGACATTTTTAAAACAGTGTGCAAAAGTAATTTTTTAAGGTCAGCATTAAAACTTTTATTAGCATTAATGTGTGGTTTATTAGGTAAACAGTCTTCTGTGTTTGTTGTCTTATATTTTACGAGGACAAAACGTAACACTGCCAAGCCAAAGATAGAGTCAAAAACGTAAATAAGATAACAGGATGCATTAAATCACTTCTTGATTTAATGAGTCTGACAGAAATTGTAATAAAAATATTTTTATGAAATGTGAGTCAGTATTTAGTCAGTTCGACATACTGTGCCTTTCTAAATAAGTTGCCCTCGCATGGGAATAGACTGGACACTGTGTGGGAGCCAGCGGAAACGAAGCCTGGCCATCAGAGAGTCGTCAGGGTTCTCAAACTCAGAAAAGCCCAGATGGTTGAGGATGGCATAGATGCCAGCTTTAGCAGCCACCTGCAAACCAGCACAACTCATGAATGCATTTCAAACACTTGAACAATAAAAGGAGTGATAATTGATACTCCATTACTTAATATTTGCATTTTCTGAACATGCATGCATATATATATATATATATATATATGTGTGTGTGTGTGTGTGTGTGTGTATGTATGTAAGTGGGGTTGACTGCAAGCTGTACACTCATGTTCATAAATGGTGCAGCTGCTCACTTGTCCTTAAAGGATGGCAGGATGACAGTAAAATGCTTTTGTGGGCTTGACAGAACAACTGGTGCATTTTCAATGTATTTCACAATTGAAAAAAATCTCATCTCAGCTTTCATAAAAGCCTACAAAGTGCTTCACCAGCTAAATCTACCTTAAGAACAACTTGGATGTTTTTCTTTGTAAATTTGAGGACAGACTGTTTAGTGATCAAATGAGGTGATGACCTCTTGCTTAACAATTCACTATCAACTGTATCTGTTAGAGCAGGGTTCTTCAAACTACCGAAAGAAAAGATACAAAAGATTTCTACCTCAAATGGATGATGAGCTTTCTAGTAACACTGTTTATACAAAAATATTAAGCAGCTTAACTGTTTTCAATACTGATTATAAGAAGAAATGTTTCTTGAGCACCAAATCAATATATTACAATGATTTCTGATCATGTAACACTGACAATTCATCTTTGCTATAACTGGAATAAACTACATTTTAAAACAGATTAAAATAGAAATTATATTATTTTTATATTATTATTATTTTAAACTGTAACAATATTTCACAGTATTGTTTTTATTTTTATTTTAATCAAATAAATGAAGCTCTGGTGAGCACAAGAGACTTAAACATTTGAAATCTTACCATTTATACTTAATGCCATTATATTTACATAATTCCATTTTCATTCTGCTTTCTAAAGGTTGAAAATCATGAGATTAATCAGGATTTTTTTTTTCTTTTCATAGCCATAGTTTTCAATTGTAAAAAAGAAAACACTAGGTGACTTACAGTCTTCCAATTATCTTCTACCCTGTCAATCCAGGGATAAAAGATGGATGTAAACTAAGGTTTGACTCAGAAAACCTCTGAATGAGACAGAATACACTTACAACTTCGTATTGACAGACTGACATTTTCTGGAACTCAGAACTATGTTTAACTGCAGCGCAGTGAGCCAGAGAAGTGTTCAGCCATTCATCTTGCCACAAGGCATTGGTCTGCTGCACCATGGGTGTCCTTCCATCAGTTTCTCAAGGGTACAGAAACATTCTAACTGTAGATAAGCTTGTGTGTTGAGTATGAGTGACAGGTTATATCTGTATCTTTCTTCAGACTGAAAGTGAACTCACAAAGCAACTGCTTTTTAAAGATATCTTTAAAACAGCACATTTTATCTTTATGTCTTAAACAGAAACAGGGTTATCTGTGCTAAAGGCTGATACAGTGATTAAAGCACTTCTTGCTATTTTTGTGTTAACAAACTATAAAAGTAGGAGACCACATTGTGAAGCTGGATTTTTTTTTAATTTAAACCTGGAAATAAAGGTTTTAGTGTTTTGTAAAACTGCTATAATGTAAAATTAACAAAAAAAAAAAAAAAAAAGTAAGATTCTGCACTCTTACTAGGCCACTGCAATGACTGAAAAAATACTGGAAAGTTAGCTCTGAATTCTCTGATGTTAAATTGCTCAATTTTTAATTTATTTAAAAATATATGTTTTTAAAATAAATAAATAAATAAACATTTACATTTACAAAAACATTTATATTTTACATTTTGAAATAAAATAATTTATATATATTAATTTTATTATTAATATATTAACAATTAATTAGTATTAATTTTAGTTAATTTATTAATTTGTTATAATTTAGTCATTTTTCCTATTATGTATGCATGAACAGCTTGCATGTTTTTTGCCCTTAAAGTAAGCAAGCGAGTCAGACTTCACCTGGTACATCCACTGGCTGAAGGATCGCCTCCAGGAGTCTTTCTTCTCCAGATGGAGGTAGCAGTTGAACAGGATAAGATAAATGTAACGCTCGAGGTACTGCAGGCTCCTTAACCGCAACCACTGAGCATCAGCCTCTGACTTAGCCATCTTAATCTGCAGAGGAAGAAATGCCAGTGAACTCATTGTTATTCCTCTAGTTTCCTTCTAATTTGTGACAAAATGCTGATGGCAAGACATAATCAGCTGTTCATTCTTTTTTTTTTTTTTTTAAAGATTACCATTACAGTTGTTATCTTCAATATCCAGTCACTTTGGTAAATTTGTCTTGTGTGCTATAAACAGCCTATGAAATCTACACAAACAAGTAATTACATCAAGGTGCAAATTGCTTGGTTGACCGATATACATATTATATCTTCCGTTCTTGACATTAAGTTCCTTATCCGTATCTTTTTTAAATTAGATAATTTACAAAAAAATGTGTGAAAAAGGCCAGAATAATGTCACAAGCAAACGATTTACCCAGCAGAAAATTCATTAACTATTTTTCACCCTTTTTCATGTTTTATCAACAGAGACAGTAAAGGAGATGAAAGGAAAGGAGAGGAGGAGAGGGGAGAACAGATTGGGTATTTGCGTCACCTGCATAAGCAGTTGGAATAAATTTAAAGCCAAAAGCCTTTAAGAGTCTTTTTTAAAGCCAAAGTTTGGTGCAAATGAATTAGTCCATAAACACTGAGCAACTAGTGCAAATTCAAACAGGATATTAAATCTTGGATAAGAACTTGAATTACATCTCTGTATATCACACAGAGGAAATGCATTTCACCAAGATTTATAAGCTATTGTAACAACTGTTACATAATAAAAATATAACTCATAATTTATATTTGGGATCGAAATATAAGAACATATTTTAAAAGATAAAAGTCTTGGACCCTAAAAATATTTGCAGGCATTTTCAAAGCAGTCTTTTGGAAAGCTCTCTGCTCTTTTACCCTGCTGTTTTTCAAGGTCTTCACTTTACAATAAAAGCATGTTTTTCAGCCTCAAATTAAACGCATTCAGAGTGCTCTAGGCTGATGCACTGCAATGGGCATTATTAATCTCTTGGTCCATTTGAGCGGATCAGTACAAATGAGAAAATTGTACCTCTATAGACTTCTCAAGGCTAGGTTACGTACAAAAACAATTGCTTTGGAAGCAATCTATTATTCAGCATGGCTACTAAAAGCACTGACTAACTGTCCTATTAACTACCTTTTTTGTTGACTTTTCCTGCTGATGTTTATGCATGCAAAACATAAAAATAGTCCAATGAACAACTTAAAAGTTATATATATATATATATATATATATATATATATATATATATATATATGTAAAAATCACATTTTACCTGTCTGTAAGTGGATATGATGATTTCCCGTAAATGGTAATGCATGGGGGTCATCGTCTCACTAACAACATCCAGAGCAACGTCCACTTCTCTCTTCACACGATGGCCATCAGGTAACACCCTCACCACCTGCATCACCACCTGAACACACACACATGCATAGGTCAAAATTCATCAAATCAAATGTTTTTTAATCTATATCTATAGAAACAATTTTCTGTTAAATACATTATATACATTCATTTACTTTGCATAGGTGTGTTTATTAATCTCAGAATTTATATTTAACAAAATGTTTGTTTTAAGGTTGACACCGGCAGCTGTTCAAAGAAACATGACCCCAATGTACCTCAAACTCTCCTTTGGTGTACTTGGCATCTGGAACACTTACAATCTCATCTTCTTCACACTCAGGAAAGCCCTGAAGAAAACAGGGTCAGGTTTATGAATCTGTTTTGAGCTCAGTTTAAACATTTTTTCTCTTCTAATCAATGTCCTGGGGATGAATACTTAAATTCTTGCTTCCTCCCTCCATTTAAACAGCTGATAGCTGAAAATGACCTACATTAATGTGCCACAGGGTCAGAGTGGCGATGACCATGGCTGCAGTAGTTCGGTCTTTCCCATTATGACAGTTGAAGATGAAAGCACAGTTGGGGTCTTCAGCCAGACTGCTCTTCACGGCCTCCAGTAAGTGGTCAAAAACCTGAGGGAAAGCAACAACATTTCAACTAAAATGTCAAATCTATACTATGCCTTTAGTGTACTGACTCGCCTCTTCTTTAGGTGCGCAGCAGTCAGACAGAGGAATCCGCTGGTAGCTGAGACCTGGATGAATACGCTTCTGATGGACAAAGAGCTCCTCTATGGTGTGACAGCTCTTAAACATCCTCATCTGTTTATCCTGCTCTGTAATCACCTCCAGCCACTTCTCACACCTCAGGATGTCCTTCTTCAGTGCTAGCTCCATTTCCTGTGGAGACACCATATTTGCTAAAGCTCCTTAGGTTCTTAGATCACAGCAGCAATTCTTATCACTTTCATCTTAATTTATGATGAAATCAAAAGCTTTTGTACCTGTAAAATTGAAAAACATTTAACAACACTTTACATAGACCAAATATTTAGTTACTCACGCAATAAAATAAGAATAGGGCCTAAAATGTCACAATGTATTTACACTAGTGTTTTTTATTATACTGCTTATACTGTATTGAACTGTTTTATATAATGCATTGTATTACATGTGCTGTACCTACAGTAACTTTGTCCAGCGCAGTCATATAAAGCCACTGAAAGACAGCCCTCTTTAAGTCCATTTAATACATAATACTATAGATCTGCCCTGAACAGAATTGCACCTGGAGCTGCTGTGGATGTTGAACACAGACTGGAATCGGCTGTTCCAGACAGCCTGGCTCTCGTGGGGTGAACATTTGTCCGTTTGCCTCCAGCACAAGCTCCTCCTGCAGATTCACCCAGAGAATTGTTGAGTGCCCTCGCCGCTGGTCTGTCAGGTAGGACATCACAACAGCCAGAGTCTGAAATGCGCACAAACAAGCTTTGATTATTTTTTATTAGACTTTACAGACAGCCACAAATTAGGAGTCCAGGCTGCTGAAATAAGCTTTAGAAAGTATTTACCTCAGAGTTTGGCTGGGCCATCCCATACAGAGCCATTTTGGAAACACGCCTGAAATTGGCCACTTTCATCTCCTTGGCTGTACTGAGCAGATCCGTTGCTAAAAATTCACTGGACACCTTTCAAAATTGAAGATATTTTGTGCATAATGAGCGTGCCTATGTTTTAGGGAGAATCTGCTGAGGAGGAGGTCACAGTTCACCTCTGATAAGAGCTGGGCCAGAAAATCTCACGTTAATGAGATTCAGTCTATACTGTTAGTATTTGTTTTTAGAAAGACTGGCATATCAGATGTACTCAAGCAAGAAAAGGACTATTCAAGGAGTAAAGTAAAAAACTATAACCAGGTGCATATGAACACACTTTAGTATAACTATGAAATTTTAATCTGTTATAATATGCAATCTCTACATCACAGCAAACACAGAACCCTCCTCGTAATGTATGACTTCCCTTTGACTATGTTTTGGGGAAACCACTTCCAACATATTTTTTAGGTTTTCTATAACCATAAAACTAATGTTCTGAGAATTTTCTGGGAATCAATATTTCTTCGCCCTTACCAGAACTCGAATCCCATCAGTTATAAGGCTGGCTGGTGCTGAGAGTTCAGAGCTATCCATGCTGGCCAGCAGTCTGTAGATCCAAGCGTTCATACACAGCCACTGACTGAAACTCTGAGGAAATGCCTGTGAATACTGGAGATAAACAGCAGATAATGAAAAGATGATTAAATAATGGCATATACTGACAGAAATAACTGCTTTTAAAGGTAAATGAAAATTTTGTCATCATATACTCACCCTCATGTCGTTCCAAACCTGTATAAGTTTCTCTCTTATGTTAAACATAAAAGAAGATATTTTGAAGAACCAAACAGTTGTTGGTCCCCATTGACTTTCATAGTAGGGAAAGAAATACTATGGAAGTCAATGGGGACCATCAACTGTTTGATTACTAGCCTTCTTCAAAATATCTTCTTTTATGTTCAACATAAGAAAGAAACTCATAGAGGTTTGGAACAATGTGAGGATGAGTATATGATGACAAAATTATCATCAATACCAAACTATTCCTTTAAATACAGTAATACAGTAGCATTTAGTTAGCAGTACCTGGTCGTGAAGATATGCATTGAATACTAGTAGGTACACACAGCGTTCAAGACTTTGCAGTGTTCTTTGCAGGAAATAGCCTTTTGTGCTGCTTCCCTGCAAACAAAAATATGTGAACAACACAAATATGTTACCTTATTTAACAAAATGCTAATTTTAACAAAAGCAACTGTTTTATAGCAGTGCAACAACACTGACACAAGAATGTTTCAGTCGAGACCTACTTGAATCTGGTAATCTTCGCAAATGCCTTCAAGCTCTAGTTTGTTTTCAAACACAGCATCTTTTATATTATGCATCTCAGAGCACATGGCAACAGCATCATCAACCTGCGGTATACATATATAAAAACACACTTAAAATGACCTGCGTAAAATCATTCATTCAATAAATCCTAATGTGGTCTATGTTTTGTAAGATGCAAAGGCTCAGTTTCTTTTTACTTGCAAATGAATACACCCTTGAAAGCAACTGAAGTTTTACAAACATCATTAATACACTCTAACCTCATCAAGGAGTTGTTGACCTTTAGGTAGGCGACTGATTAGCAACTGAATCACTTGGAAATCCAATTTGTGTTCACTCTTCTGTGTTTCTTGCCTGTGAAAGTGATGAAGAGTAAGTAGAACTCAAACAGAGAAAGGACCTTAAAACACAATATTACCACAGCAGAGTGTTATTAAGCAATGCTCTTCGTTGAGAAGGTAAACAGTAACTGAAATTGTACTGACAATGTATTATAGGTACCTTGGGCTCTTTGATGCCCCCTGCAGGTGATGGAAGACTAAGGCTCCCAGGATTAAGCCAAGATTGGTGCGTCCCACCCCCACCTGGCAGCTGAAGAGCAGTGCAGGCAGAGGTCTGGAGCTGTCCCGCATCAAAGAGAGGTTTGGGGTCTCCTGGTGGACACAAAGGTGGATGAATTTGTAAAAACACATTGTCCAAACTAAAGGAATCCAAGTGAATAACATAATGATCTAGTGCAATATACATGTTTGTATATATTTCTGTAACCTCAAACAAGAACACACATTCATTTTTGGCTGCGTCAAACTCAAATAAAGGGAAATCAAGATGGAAAAAAAATGTTTTCCTTTTTCTGATCATGAGCGGATACCTAAAGTCATTTTTCATGGTCTTAAGATAACATTTATGACTTTTGTCTGTGTTAATATGGTTTTCAAAGATTGATGTTACTGGTGACTGTGAAATATAAATATGGTTTGCTGGCTAGTGCTGGGTTTAAATTTCTGGGTTCTTGGGATGAATTATTGGTTCAGTGACACAAATCATCAGATATAAATAAACCAGAGCTCACATAGAGTTATTTTAAACTTAGAAAGTAGATGGAGAAAAAAAGTTATATAATATTCATGGAGATCTTACCCTGAGTATATTAACAAAGGCATCAAATGTCTCCTCCAGTGGTGCCCCTTCCATAGGGAGCGGCAATCTGTAATATCTAAATTCATCAAAATGTATGATTAAACAACACACAGAACTAAAATAATCTTAAAAAGTAAGACCAATTTTGATTAATTTTGATGTTTTTGTTCATCTATGGGCACTACTTTTTGCCAAGGTTTTATTTATCAAAGATTTCTGCTATTTTTAAACAAAGATCAAAAAGTGTCTTGGAAAGTTTTTCCCACGCCGTCATCATCTATTTTTGATACTATTCAAATGCCTTTTATGTTTAAGGTCAGTAAAATACTTTGATTTAGCAAGGATGCATCAAAATTGAACAAAACGTGACAGTAAACACATTTATAATGTAACAATTGCATGCAACATTGTTAATAAGATGTTTTCTTGACCAGCACATCATCATATTAGAATGATTTCTGAAGAATCATTTGACACTGGAGAAATGGCACCTGAAAATTCCATTTTGCACACAGGAATAAACTTTTAAAATGTATTAAATAGAAAAACAGTTATTTGAAATTCTAATAATATTTAACAATATTACATTTTACTGTATTTTTGATAAAAATAAATGCAACCTTGGTGAGCATAAGAAATTTCTTTCAAAAACATAGTAATCCCAAACTTCTAAATGGTATAGATTTAAAATATCATAAAATATGAGGAATTACCTGTGAAGTGGTTGACTGAAAAGTGGCCTTTTGTAGACCTCCTCAGTGACATGAATGTCCTCCTCTGACAGAATCTGAACCTGCTGAGGTTCATCTTTAAAATGTTCAATGTCATTATAGACATAGAACATATTTTCACTCAGCTTGGCAAAGTCACACAACTGGAGAAAATATCAGAGAATTAAAACCTGACATTGAGCAGACACTATGACCTCTGTCAACATTTCACCATAAAAGGATGGCAAGCGATCCTCCTCATCCAACTAGTTCTGCTCTATAACAGACCTCTTTCCGGATGGAGAGCTCTATTTGCTCTGCACTGAGCTCTCTGTCTAGGTCATGCAGGTTCTCATGGAGGTTCTCTCTTCCTCTGGGAGTGTATGGGATAAAGTCTCCATCTGAGCGGAAGAAGACCACTGGTTCCTCCCTCAAACAGATGAAAATCACCTCCTGTTCACATATTTTGTGGGATAAACAGCAATTAAACTGATCATGATTTGAAGGTCTATCTGCAGAACATATGGTAGTCAAGTTGGTTAAGACCTCTGAGTTGGGACAGACCAAAATCACCATTTTACAGGATAATACAGACATTTGATTGTTACTTCACATGCTACACTCTAAAAATAAAGGTTCTTTATTGGCATTAATGTTTCCACAAAGAACCTGGAATCAGCATGGAATCATTCCACTGCACAAAACTTTGCTTAGTTTTATGAAAATTTACTTCACACTTGGTCCATAACTGTTCACTGAAAGGTTCTTTGGTGAACCCAAAATGGTTCTTCTATGGCATCGCTGCAAAAGGTTCCTTTTGGAACCTTTATTTTTAAGAATGTAGGTCAATTTTATGCCACATAATAACATAATATCTAACATTTCTAATGGTTCTTACAGGAAAAAAGTGAACTGTATTCATTGAAAGTGCCTCATTGCCTTTCATCCTACTGGACAAGGACAAGAAGCACTCACTGACCTCACAGCAGTCAATCTGCAATCTCTGGAGGACTTGTTTGAAACCACTCAGGCTAGGTTGGCCCATTCCAAAAAGGGGGTAGTTTCCCTTGGCCTTGCGGAAGTTGGGGGCCCCGTGGCTTTTTGTAGTATTTAAGACATCAGCTCTATTGTATACATCCTGTACCATAAAAAACTCCCCCTGGACAATATAAAAGCAAGTCATAAAAATTATTTCATCATAAATGACAAGAAATTTCCATCATTGATCTACATTTCCTGCTCATTACTGCATTTTCCATTACACCTCCAAGCTTTATAAGTATTAAGCTCTAAATATTTAGTTTAAATCTCAAAAAAGTGAAACATACCAGTACTAGGTAGTGCTCCGGCAACAGGTCAGATATCCTTCCCTTTGAGTAGTTGGCAGATTGGATCTTGTCATGAATCTGAAACTCTTCCCTGCAATTGTTTCTGCATAGAGACAATATGTCACATATAAAAAACCCACAACTGATAATACATGTTTGTCTCTTACTTTAAAGGGACAGTTTGCCCAAAAATGAAAATTCTGTCACCATTTGCTCACCCTTCACTTGTTATAAACCTGTATGAGTTTCTTTATTCTGTTCAGCACAAAAGTTGGTAACCAAATGGTTGATAGTAGCTATTGATTTAGATAGTATTATGGCTACCATCAACTGTTAACCAACATTCTGTAAAATATCTTCTTTTGTGTTCAACAGAAGAAAGAAACTCATGAAGTTTTGGAACAACTTCATGGTGAGTGAACTGTCCCTTTAAGTCAAAGCTGATGGTATCTACAATAATTTTCGCTCAAAGAGTAACACACAGGTGTGACATTTTGCGCATATGAGGGCCCTTACGGGCAGTTTTAAAAAGCCTCACGTTGCACTTGACTTGTCACTTACGTGATGACAACAGGGGCCACCTTGTTTGTGATGATGGATTTGGTCTTGCTGTTGCGAATGTTCACTGACTGTAGTGAGCGTCTGTGCTCAGCCATGCCGTTCCCTTGGTGATCAGCCTGGTGTGTAGGTGCAAACGGGGCAGCCTGGGAAGTTGCACTGGCACTCGTACCCATAATCTGCACAGAGCTGGAATGAGGATTTATACTGTGACTAATATAATGTAAACAGGCAGACATGTTAGTCATTTTACATGGGGTTATTTCTAACATATGCACTTTTTAAAGAGCCAGACACACTTTGTGATGCAAGACCACAAAGATTCAATTTCCTGGAACCCCAACACATGTAATGCACAACAAAACCCCCAAATAAAACACATTACTGGAGCTTTGAATGTGTTCTACAGACCTAAAAGTAAGTCAGACTATCAAATTTGCATGTGCATAGCATCTCTGTCATATTTGATTGTTAAATGAATGGCTTACGGTCTCACAGCTGTGCCGCGTGTGTTCACATCCTTTGGTTTTTGCATCTTAGTTTCAGCAAGGGTTCAGGTCTCTCTTTAAGTGTAAATCCTGTCAGCACGAACTGTTTCCTGTTGCTAGCAGAATCTTAACATAAAAAGCCTTTTGTTTTAACTCTAACCACCATCAAAGTTTTGCTAATCTCTTTTCTTCTCTTTCTCGCTCAGTGCCTCTCTGGTTCTCTTCTCACAGTGACAGGATAGCCGTTCCAACCCTTCTGGGGGCCACGAAGAAATACAGTACATCTGGCAACCAGACGATAGTGTGGGCGGCTCCAGACATTCACAGGGACAGCCCATGCAAAGGCCATGACGGAGACATTACAGAAAGCCAGAAGTGAGAGAAAGTGCAAGATGAAAGATTTCTGATGCCTTTACATCTACCGAAATCTGAAAGTGTTTGATGTCAGAATCATGAAGCCTGACGAATTTCCTGCACGTGTTGCAGCGATAATGCAGTTAATTAAACAAATTCTGTTTTTTCTTCTACTCTTTCATAAGATCAAGTTTGTGCCAGAGAGATATCACTGGGAAATATATGATAGCTCTGTGAATGTCATTAGGACATTCCTGCCTTATGTTTATATAACTGGCTGGTCTATTGAAAGTTTGGGATACTGAGTCGCTGGCACCAAGAGCAATGCTTCCCTTTTCAGGGGCTTGATTTAAATTCCAGTTGTGTCCGAGTATCACGGTCACAGAACAAAAAACAACAACAAAAAAAATCTCTAAATATGGATGGGAAAGGCCCCGGGATGCATTTGTACAATGCTGCACAGATCAGTGCACAGATATGCAGTGAGTGGGAGTGACCAGTGATTGGCACATCCTCGTTCTTGCTAAGAAATGAGGAGTTTAAAAACGACCGCAGTGTTTTGTTCATGTGTGTTAAGCTTTCAATCAGCATCACAATCAGAAACTGAAAATACTGAAACAATGGTCATAAGAGGCTGTGTAACAAATACAAACTGTAGCACAGTCAAACCAGGCCCTAAAATAAAAATAAAATAAAGATTTTTTCTGAACCACTAATAATAAAAACATTTATTAACATTTATTATACTAAATAAATGTTAACCTATTGTAAATGTTAATTTATTAATGGATTTAGGCTTTGTGGCATCTGTATTAGTCAAATGATGTCTTCATCTGTGTCTTCATTTGACCGTTAATAAAATGAACTATAGAATACTTGGAAATAAAGAATACTTAAGATATTTTTCAGTGACTCTTTCTGCATATTACATTGATACGCCAGGAGGTGGCGACTGACTATAAGTGAGTCATGCATGGACTCGTTCACTCAACCGATTCGTTCAAAACACTGATTCTTTCAGATACATCATAATCTGTGGCTTCGTTTGGAACTATTGTCGTTGTTCATTTCGGAGTAAAATAAAAAAAACTAACTGGCAATATGATGTCTAAAATCCAATAATCTAACTAATGTACTTTAACTTTATTAAACTGTTGTATAAAAACAATACCCTCTATCTGTTTTGTTTCAAAATGTTCTGATAGTTCATGTATATCAACTCTCATGTACACTTTGTAAGTACACTTGCCCACCAGCATTGCACAGGATGCTGACTGATAAGAGAATCAAACAAAGTTCAAGTCAAAAAGACATAATTGTACACTTAACACAGCAAATATTTCTACCCTGAAGCCAAGACAAGGTAATAGGGAAAGTAAAGACCAGAAAAGTTTCCTCACCTGGCACCAAGTTTCCTCACCTCTCTCTCAGACACCTGTCAGGACTTGGGAGAGACAATTAGGAAGTAGAAGAAGACCAAGTCCATGTCACACTCATCTTGAGTCCCGTCAGTTAATGGGTCCAAAGACATGCAGTCAGGTGTCAATCCAGCAGACGAGTCTCAACATACAGCAGTGCAGATGGATAACACAGGGGGAGGAGAGGAGGAGGAGAGAATTGCCACCTCCTTCAGCTGCCTCTTTCACTGGAAATAAATGTTATGGGAGAGGAGGATGTCGGTGGGTGGATTCTAGTCTTTTCACCAGTCAGTAACAGCTCCATCTCCCAGCAACGGTACTGCAGACATGCCTGAAATGCTGAAAAGCCTGCGATGTAGGGGGGCAGAGTATGAATAAGCTGACACTGATATGTTTAAACGGTACTATTTTAATAATATTCTGGGTTAGACTTGATTTTCGCAACGTCTCAACCTCAAGTTGTTGCGTATTGCAGAGGGAAATTTTGCTCACTGGCGGCCAAGTTCTTAATTTCCACCACTGCCACTGTGTCGAATGTCTTTCATTGCATTGAAAACAGCCTCTGCTTGAACTGCTGGTGTGAAGTGGACACATTGTGTTGCCATGAGTTTCCAAGCAACCAAGCTCTCTTCACATGAATTCATTTACTGTAATAAGAGCTTCTAGCTAGAGACAAGAAAAGAAACATTGAGAACTCCCCCTTTAGTATAACACAGTTTAGCATTTAACAAAACCAGAGCCAAAATTAACTTACAGAGGACCAGAATCCTTTTTTTTTTTCTTTCGATTTTGCATTCATAAAACTAAGAGCTGGTACACTTACCATACTACTCCATCTAGCGGCAAACTCTAGTATTTCAAACAGACTGTTCACATGACATTCAAGCATAGACAAACAGACAAGTTGATATCAAGGAACTTTTATTGATCTTGCTGAAACAGTGTCCACTGGCATTGGCATTTCATTAAAATTAAATTGAACAGGGTCTCAAAGAAGAAAGAAAGAAAATACAGTTTCCAGTTTCTGCCACATTAGATAAAACTTTCATCCTAAATCCCATCAAACAGAGAGCCAAATGCATTTCTGAAAGTTTCTGAGACCTGGGGAAAGTATGAAGAAAACATAAGCAGTGATCCTTTTGAAAATAAAAGCAACTAAACATCCATACATCAGAGTTGAAACAAGCTGGGAATTGACAAATCTATTACAGAAGGACAGTATAACTTCCATTTACTGTAAATCATTATTACTTGAATATGACTTTTACAAAAGTCTATAAATCAAATCGGAAATGAAAATGTGCATTTAATTGTCAAGGATTTCACCAGTATTGAATATTTTACAGAAAGTTAACTGCAACCGATCAAAGTCGAACCTAAACCGTGTTTATTTTTTAACCAATCCATTACAAATATTACACTGCTGTATCTGTAAATCTTTCCATCTCTGTAAGAAAGTAAATAAACATGTTTCCAAAAATATAATGTTTTCTAGTAAAGCATAGCAATATCTTGATCTTATCCTCAACTTGAAAGTTGGAAATAAATCAAACAGAAAGGAACAGATTCTGTATTTAAGGTATGAACGGGAACTGTATTTGACACAGCTGCTCAGCTTAGTAAAGTAAGGCATGGATACAGAGGCTAAGCACAAGAGATCATTATGAGTGTGAGAGAGAGAGAAAAATTTCTGTGCTTCAGAGAATGACCGGAGCACAGAACGAGACAATTAAAGTCATGAGAATAAGTCTTATCCTCTTTAAGTCACTTTGTTTGGATAATCTCTTTGCTTCTCTTTCAATATTAATCAAACCTTCTCGTCTTCCACAAGATTTGGCATCCCAAAAAAACTCAACAACATCTAAATGATCTGACGTGTGACCTAAACACTAAGAAGCAGACCAAAAGAACATGCATAGGAGAGCATTGGAAAGATTCAATTCAAGTTTCCAAGATGTTTGATCTGAATCAAAATATGAATGTCTGGTCACTACAAAACTATCCATCTTTCAAAGGATCGATCACATTGTGTGGCTGTGAGACAGACAATAGTAAAATGAAACAACACTTCAGTGCTTTCCTACCTTTGATTTGATTATCAAGGTTCGTAATGATTGTAGTAATCGGAAAGTGACAGTAGATGTCACAGCTGATATTAATGTTAAATATTCACCGCGCTATTTCTCCCATGAACGGAGCCATAAGATGTGTACTTGTCAGGTACATAATGCAAGTGCTTCCTGAGACCAGCTCTCTTTTTGTCATCATTTTATAAAGTACATTAAACCCTTGATCAGTCCCACGGTACTTGGTATTGTCTACCTTTAACCAGACGATGTGAATTAAGAGCTGATGTTGACATTTCAAGTGTCTCGCCATGCAAAGGTAGGTACAAATCACACTGTTAGCAGGACAAATCTGAACAGAAACATTCTCTCTGTCCTAAAGTAACAGTTTGGTCTTTCAAAATTGCAATCAGATGTTAATACTTAACTTAAAATTAATCAGCTAAAAGGGTGAAAGGAAATGAAAAGACTATGGACTGAAATGCTCATTCTGGCCAATAGGGTGTAGTTCTAAAACTAGGAAATTTGTTTGGCATCGTAATCCTATATAAATTCAACTGAGTATTTAAGGTCTGTGGTCTGTTTTTGGACAATTCTATAAAACTATTCTTCTGAGCTGAACAAATACCTGAAAAAAAAATCTAGAAAAAAAGTCAACTGTTTTAACTGATATAAAAGACTTGGAATGAATATGGAATCTTTTCATTTATTAATCAAAAGTATGATAATCCTGCTGTCCCTTTTAAATAAAACTAGGAAAAAAAGATCCAGTAATTGTTTTGGATGGAAAAAAAAAAAAATCTTACATTTGGGAGGACATGTACATAACAGATAACTGCATTTCCTGACTTGAGTGCAAATCAGTTTACATGTGAACCAAGCAGACTGCATTAAGGGTATCAACTGGAACAGTGTACTCTGAACTATCAGCAGTGAATCTCTGATGGCTGATTTGTTTATGAGTCTATTACGGTAAATTGGTAACTTATCCGGGCACTTACAATACAGAATTTTTCCCTTGCTCTGTGACTTAAGCAAGTACAGCTGATGGCAGCCCTGAAACCTAAACGAAAAGAGCTCAACAAGCTCCCAGGTTAACTTTCAGGGCTCCAGCAGCCCCACTGGGCAAACTTTAAGTCATTATCCCCATGATTATGCAGCACCCAGCAGCTAGAGAGAGCTAAAGGAGAGGGCTCACAACATTGGTTTCTACAAGCCAAGCCACTGGCACACAGGTACCAGGTAATTAATCGTTCTTCACGTTGGTTCCTCTTCTTTAGATGTCCATCTCAAACTGAGCATCTTCACCTACAACACACACACAAATACCATCATGCATGACCACTAAAAGAGAATGGTGTGAGCTAACACTAGTCTAACCCTTCAACCAAACCCATTACTGTTTGTGTACATAAGATGATTGAGCTCAAAGCAGGGAGGTTCCAGTGGAAACAGTTCCAGTTCGGTCAGTTTTAAAGACTAACCTTGCCCTGGCTTGGCATCATGGTTGTTGATGTTGTTAGCCTCATTCCTCTTGTTTTCATTCAGGACGTTCTTGCTCGTCACTCCTGGGATAACCGGCAGGTGTGCTGGTGGGGTCTGGGCGATGGGTGAGTTACGCCGGTCTAACAGGAACTTGCGATCATAGATTATTCGGGTTCCTGCATTGTCATAATAAACATACTGTTAGAAGCTGCTTTTATTACATAACTACCAGCCTGCATAAAATGTCATAATCCTGAAGCAATCTGACACATTTCCTTTAGTGTTGCAAAGAAGAAAACATACGGGGTTGAAAACAACATGAGAATGATTAAATGATAACAGATTAGTGAACCTTCCCTTTTATGACAATCATCTGCCTTAAAAAAAAAAGTGAAACAGATGTTACTATGACACATTTTAACGCTTTTGAAATCACAGAGGATTAATGCGGCTAATTTAGTATCAATTGTCACAAAAAGCAGTAATATCATTCTTTACTGCCCCAATACAAACCAAATGCACAGTGGTAGGGTGTATCCTGCTACATGTGCCGTTCTCTCTATGTGTTTAATGTAATGCATTCCTTTGTTCTGTCCTATTCTGTCCATCAGTGACTGCGGACCAATCATGTTGATCAGAGAGACGCACAGGCGGCGCTGTTTTTGTTTTGAACTACATGGCTGTCTCTCAAAAGCACAGGAAGCAGCCTTCCTAGGCAATATGTTTTGGTCATCGTCGATTTAAACGTCTCGACATTTTGAGCATCATCAGACTGTCTACATGCAAACTAACTAAACATTCCTACGGCCCCTAAAAATACTGTCTAAGCAGGCTGAACGCTAGGTTTTGAGACACAACCTTTAATGTGGTCATGGCTTCCTGGCCAACACAGGCCACCCTCTAACATTAGACGGTCTCGATGCAAACGGCTGCAGATATAAGCCTAGGAGTACAGCACACGTCTCAGGCGGGTTATTACCTCCCGGGGTGGTGGAGAATAAAGTGCCTCCAGGAGTGGTGCAATAGTCGTGAGGTAGCTGCGTTGAGTCGTTGATCAGCACCGTCCTGGTCGGGATGGCCCTGCTCTCACTAAGCTGACGACTGGACGACATTGCACTTGCTTCGGGTACTAATCAGAGTCGAGCGATAAGTTTTCCCGATGGAAGGTAAAAACCTCGGGCCCTTTCCCCTCGTTTCTTATCGCTTTCCCAAGGCTTTCTTAACGTTCAGCTCGTCCTCCCAGCCGTCAGCACCGACCCCTCCCTCCGCCAGGCAGGAAGCGAAGAGCTCTAGGAGGATATGACGTCAAGGGACAATTACGTCGCAAAAACGCCCACTCGGCGAAACGTCATTATATTTATTGTAATATTCAGGGAGAAAAGATGGCTAGATGGTAAAAGTGTATATATTTTAGAATTAAGTAATAGAATTATATATTTATTAGAAAATAAAGGTAAAACATATTCTGTAGGCTTCAGATTATATATATATATATATATATATATATATATATATATATATATAAAAATATAAATAAATATAAATATATATATACATACATACACACACACACATTTACATTTAGTTATTTAGCAAACGCTTTTATCCAAAGCGACTTACAAAAGAGGACAATAGAAGCAATCAAAACCAACAAAAGAGCAACAACATGCAAGCCATATGACAAGTCTCAATTAGCCTAACGCAGTACATGTAGAAAGTTTTATATATATATATATATATATATATATATATATATATATATATATATATATATATATTGGAATAATTCAGATTTTTCAAATGTTTTTGAAAGAAATCTCTTAAGACTGCATTTATTTGATCAGAATTCAGGAAAAACAGAAATATTTTGAAATATTATTACAATTTTAAACGTTTTATTTATTTCAAAATATTATTTATTAGAATATTCAGCAGCCAGTCTTGAGTGTCAGATGACCCTTGAGAAAACATTAGGGCCCGGTTTCACATACAGGGCTTAGACTAAGCCAGGATTAGGCCATAGTTCAATTAGGACATTTAAGTAATTTTTATAAACATGCTTAGAAAAAAAAACATTCTTAGAAAAAAAAAAAACACATTACTGGTGTGTTTTTTGAGACAAAACAAAGGCACTGAAATATTTTAAGATCAGTCAGTGCAAGTTTCTTTCAGTTGAAACAGCTCAGACTTACATTTTAGTCTAGGACTAGGTTTAAGCCTTGTCTGTGAAACCGGGGGTAGGTGTGTTCGACTTGAAGCAGCGCTGCGCAGACCGATTGGTGTATGACATCAAAGTAATGCGAGAGCGATTCGAAAGCATAAGGAGCCTTCTGCTCTCTTATGTCTCGCAGTACTTTGATGTCATACACCGATCAGTCTGCACAGTTCAAGTCGAACACACCTATTCTAATATGATGATTTGGTACTCAAGAAACTTTCAGTTTATATATACACACACACATACATATATATATAAATTATATATGTGTGTGAGTGTGTATGTATGTAGGTCTATATATATATATATATATATATATATATGTGTGTGTGTGTGTATATGTGTGTGTGTGTGTGTGTGTGTGTGTGTGTGTGTGTGTGTGTATATATATATATATTTTTTCCCCTTGTTTAATATATTGTACAATATTTGGATTTGGGCACTTGGTTAGGGACAGTCGGTTGGATTGAGAGAACATCTTGCTGACCAGCTAAAACAGGTGAACTATTTAGAAAATAAAGATAAGACTTAACCAGGCTGTAAACCCAACTCAAACCAGCCAAGAGCAGCAAAACAGCTTAGGCTTATGGTTTTAGGTGCAAATATACAAAACTCTCTTTGAACACATTAAAATAACCGCATTAAAAGTGTGATATTTCACATTTCTTTTTACAAGATCTTCTAGCGGGCTATCACTGCCCATTCACAAATCAGATGCACATACACTTACGTCTTTTGCGCAGTTCAGTCTCTGCGCATGCGCGATTTCATCTAGCACGTCGCTGCTGTCCTTTTTACACACATCCTACCGGAATCAATACACACAGCGCACAATATGAGTTTCTCCACTGAAGAAAGAGGAAACCCTAACACTTTGAGTTATAGGATTTATTTCAGTAAGTATGAATTCTGTTCTTCAGGGATTGGTGATAAGAAGTTTGTACGGTCAGGCTAGATCATTGAATTAAGATGAAAGGGGCTGGGCCGCAAGTCCCACGTGTCGCTTTTCCTCGCGTCATTTATTATTACTTAAAACCTAATCAAATTAATAAATTGAATGATTTTACGAATTCAGTTGATATTCGGTACATAAAGTTTATTTTAATGTCTGTTTAACTGTAGATTTGTGCAAAGTTATTTTCAGTTTGAAGGAAGTAAACCTGTTATACCAGTTACATAGTAAAAACCGAAAGTCCCCAAAAAACGATAATATGTTATTACTAAACAGTGCAACACCGCAAACGCGGTGTTATTTTTGTTTGCATTGTTGGCATAACCTAAGCTCATTAAAATGTATAAATGAACGATGGATAAATACAGGGTTGCTCATTGCAGCACTCAGTTGCTTTCACAAATTGTCATAAATATCTTTTTTTCCCCTGTTATACTGTCTGCACTGTTTAAAATGATTTCGGATTAATAAAATATAAAGTTACTAAAGCAGATATACTGGACAATTTTCCACAAAATTGGGTGTGCTTTGTTTATTTTAGTTGCCAACTGTGCATTAGACATCTCATCCTTGGCAGCAGCATGACGTCACCGCTCTTCTGATTAGTAACAAGATTGATAAGTTGTATGCACACAAGTTATATGCATGATCATTATCATTAGCTTGTGCAGTTTAAACTAATAATTCCCTTAAACATAAATATTCTGTCATCACAAATGCATCAAACCAGACTTTCTTCTTTGGAACACCTAGTGAGAAGCTGTGCAGAATCTCTCAGTTGCTTTCTTTGAAAATGAATAGTGGTGTGATAAATTCTGGTATGTTTTAGATTATATTTCTGCTTCAAAAAAAGTAAATAAATGCTTTAAAACATACCATTTAATAAAGTTTAAATGCCTGAGCTTGACCGTAACATATTTCTGAAAGTCTGGTATACTCTTTTATAGAAATATAAATTATATTTATATAAATTATCACACAGGCATGTTCATTTTGGAAACTAGGACAAAACCACATTGCATGTTATGTATCAATTTCAAGATTTAAAAAAAAAAAAAAAAAAAAAACAGGACATGGTGAAATTTTTTTATTTAGATATTTTTATTTGTGATTTAATATGGAAATCAGCTGCTCAGCCAGGTTTTAAGTGACCAGATAACATCAGTAACAGTTGCCTTTAAAATATTTATTTGTACAGAAATATGTTATGCAATTCAAACTTTATTTTTTTAAACAGAGAACTCAAATGGAAAGTACATTTCACCATTCCATGACATACCTATGTATGCAGATGAAACTCAGGTACAGTATGTTAATTTAATATGTTCTTAGTGTCTCTTCTCCTAGTCTCTGTGTAGATCCCCCACCCTTATGGGACCCCTTTGGCAGTGAACGGCCATTTCACAATCCAGCAGCGTATATCAGCTCTTTATTGGGTGAAGGGACTTGGTCTGTAAGAGGAGTGATCTTTACCCTTTCAACAGTGTCATCTTAAAGCGTTCAATACTTTGGACTGCTCTGATATCTTACCTGTGTAAAACTTTAATCATTCTCATAGCTTTACATTATATAATCATTTAGTAATATGAAGGTTAAATTATTAGAGGAATGCTATATTTGTACTTCATAAAAATAAATCATTTTTATTTTCTCTATAGAACATTTTCCACATGGTTGTTGAAGTACCAAGATGGACAAATGCAAAAATGGAGGTACAGTATAACCAACAGTACAGAACTACACCACTTGCAGTATTACAGAATAAAATAATAGTATAGAGGACTTGGCTATTTATTTTGCAAGGTCATATATTTACACACCTAAAACATGGTTACAGTACAGTTACAGAGACTAAAGCCCTATTCGCACAGGATTAGTATTACCTGATGACCTCCAGTCATTTATAATAATTGTGGAGGTTGTCTGTGATCTTAATCCTGTGCGAATCGGCTGTGTCTGTAATTTGTAAAGTAAAAATTCCCCCACAAATGACCTACCATATTTCGCAGAACACCGAGGTCCTGTGATAATATTAGTCCCGTGCGAATCGCCATCTCTGTGATTTGGCCAGCATTTCGTGGTGTCATATATAATTTTTTTCAAGGTTTTTGTTTCCTGAGCGCCTTTTTATCCATCTTTTACGAAAAATGGAGGTTGCCAAGTGTTTTGATAGTATTTTGGGTGCTGGGTCATATCGCTATACACCATTCTACTATACAATTTGCAATTTTGCATTAAAAAAAAGCTGAACCATCAGAAGAGCGAAAACAAGAATGATTAGATGCTGGATGACATGTATAGCAGCATGCAGTAAGGAACATTCTTCTGTTTATGATATAAAATGTTATGCAAAGCCTTGACATCATATCCGGAAGATAAGTCTGTAGATAAGTCACAGGCTTTGTTTATCCCGTGCAAATGCGCCACACGAAATTCAGATGGGGGGGGGGGGTAATTTCTAAATCACACTAGGTCCCTAGATAATTCTAATCCCGTGCAAATAGGGCTAAAGTGACACTGAAAGTAAAAGACTTTTAACCTACATTTTGTGGTGGGTTGTGTATTGACATTCAAACAAAATAATGACTCATGGACCAGTTGATGTTTGCATGGATATTCTGTCATTCTATAAGTCATCATTATGGTTTACTTTTCAGATTGCTACAAAAGACCCCCTGAACCCCATTAAGCAAGACGTGAAGAAGGGCAATTTGCGCTACGTGGCCAATGTTTTCCCCCACAAAGGCTATATTTGGAATTATGGAGCAATCCCTCAAGTAAGCTTTAAATCAGCACTGATCACACATTAAACAAAAAGAATAAAACAGAGAGAAGGTAGAAACCACTTCAGTTTCTGGAATCAGTTAACTGTTTAAACTACTACTGTTCAAATGTTTGGGTTCAGTGATATATTTTTTTAAAATGCTATTGAAAGAAATCTCTTATGCTCACCAAGGTTGTATTTATTTGATCAAAAATACAGTAGAATATTATGAAATTGTTCAAAAAAAACTGATGTCTCTTATATTTTAAAATATTATTTATTTCTGTGATGGCAACGCTGAATTTTCAGCAGCCATTTCTCCAGTCTTCAGTGTCACATTCAGATATCATTCTAATATGCTGATTTGCTGCTCAAGGAACATTTCATTCATCTTTTGGAATATCATAAATGTCTTAATGGTCACAAAAGTTAATTTGTTTTAAAAAAAATCTTATTGACCCCAAACTTTTGAATGTTAGTTTATATGCATTCTATCTTCATGAACACAACTTCAAACTGATTCTTTTAGGACTTGATGCCTTTAGTATGGCCTGTCAATAGGAAAATACGATTGTACAGATTTTCCTTCATTTCTGGAGAAATACATTTATTCTATCTCACTGCATTCCAGTGATCTTGGTGGAGACAGTTTAGTAGCATTATTCAAACTGAAATCAAAAACCTTTCTTGTAGATGTGAGCTGCATGTGCCATTGTATCTTTTACCCCCTGGATTTTACAACGACCTTCTTTGAAACTTTTTCTGACAGACTTGGGAAAACCCTGGACACAAAGACAATGACACAGGGTGTTGTGGTGACAATGACCCAATCGATGTCTGTGAAATTGGAAACAAGGTATAGACATCAGTGTTTGTCTTTTGAAATATTCTATGAAATTTATAAAACAAGATGTCATATAGTTGGATTAGATGAACAAACCCCACAATGCTTGATCTTCACAGGTGTGCTGTCGTGGAGATGTTATCAAAGTGAAAGTCCTGGGTGTTTTAGCAATGATTGATGAAGGTGAAACTGACTGGAAAGTGATCGCAATCAACGTTGATGACCCTGAAGCAAAGGACTTGAACAGTAAGTAACATTCGTTACTTTCCACTTGACTTAGAAGAGAGACACATATATGTGATTGCTATCATTTTTCTGATGTGAAATATAGACATTAGTGACGTGAGGCGACTCAAGCCTGGCTACCTTGAGGCCACAGTTGACTGGTTCAGAAGGTACAAGGTACCTGATGGGAAACCTGAAAACCAGTTTGCATTCAATGGAGAGTTCAAAGACAAGGTATAGTGTTCAGAAATGTGTTGTAAACAAGCTTTCATTTTTGACTGGTCATATTGGTCATATAAATATTCTACATTTATTCCAGGACTTTGCCATTGAGACAATCAAAGCCACACATGGCTTCTGGAAGGCACTGATCTCACAACAAACCAATGCTGGAGAACTAAACTGGTAAGGGAATGCTTCTTCAGCGGTCCGCATTTGTTTGCTCATTTTGGATAGTATTTTATTTCAGCTCTGACTGTTTGCACTTTCATTTTCAATCACTACAGATAACCTGTAGAGTTGTAGACATGGTTTACTGCTGGAACACATTAAAGGGGTCATATGATGCGATTTCAAGTTTTCCTTTCTCTTTGGAGTGTTACAAGCTGATTGTGCATAGATAAGATCCCTGAAATTGCAAAGACTAAAGAATATCTCTTTGGTTTTGAGACTTTATCAAAATTAAGACTCTGCCACGCCCCCCTAAAACAGCTCGTTCAAACATGCCCCCACATCTTGACGTCAAGATGTGGAAATATTTGCATAATGCAGCCCAACTGTTCACGCAAAGAAAGAAGGCGTGGTTTCAGTAACCGCAGTAGTGTTGATGAAGCCATGTCAGGGAGACGCTGTGTGTTTCTAGGTGAAAGCAAAAGCACTTTATTTGGCCTTCCGAAAGTAGATGCATTTAGGAATCATTAAGATTACTTACAACAGAACAGCAACGCATTTTATGGACGACCGTTTCATGAACCTAGGAGAGGAGGCAGGCTAATTCTGACTTTGCTATGAAAATCTGGCGCTTCTGAATCAGGACTGTGTGTTTTGTTATTAGTTTAAGTATTTGCTATTGACTGTTTAAATGCGGAATTTTGCGCGTCGTGTGTGTGTGTGTGTGTGTGTGTGTGTGTGGAGAGAGAGAGAGAGAGTCACAGCGCAGCGTCGTTTGTGTGTGTGTGTGTGTGTGTGTGTGTGTGTGTGTGTGTGTGTGTGTGTGTGTGTGTGTGTGTGTGTGCGTGCGTGTGCTCGCATGTGTGAGAGAGGGAGAAACGGTCACACAATCGCGGCTTGTGTGCAAACACATCTGAGCTTCATCACTGTGTCTGTCATGCGACTCTGTTCCCCTCTCGGGCTTGAACTGATGGTAAAACTAAGGACATTATTTACTGTCTTTCTTTACTATAATTTTGAAAGCTGAAGCTCGCGATTATGGAAAGGAGCGTTACATTTCCGACGCGGCTTGTGGTGTTCGGCCAATCACAATGCACTGTGCCAGCTGGCCAATCAGAGCAGACTGCACTTGTCGGAAGAAAGGACTTTGTAGAAAATGAAGCGTTTGAGAGAGGCGGGGCATAGAGGACCTACAATAATGTACAGTATTTGAAAAATAATGTGTTTTTTGAACAATAAAACGTCAACATATTCTGTTACACCAAATACACAAAATAATGATCTTTAAAAAAGCATCATATGACCTCTTTAATATAATATAAAATAAAGAGAATTTTCTTTGCTTTTCCCCCCTTTTAACATAAGTCATGTTGCTTTTCTCTTTTACTGTGCAGCAAGAACACGTGTGCCTCAGAGGGAGACAGTCCATTCTGCTGTTCGGCAGATGAAGCCAAAGCAGTCGTTGATGGAGTAAGAACTTTGTTTTTGCTTTCAATTAATAGGAATTTATTCACTGTTTTATTGATTTTATATAAGATGTCTAGCATTAATAGTGGTGCCTTATGTCAAGTAAGACACTAGTGTGGTAACTGAAACTAATTTTTCTTTTCATTTTTCAGTCATGCCCATGTGGAGAGGCTAGTCCAGTTCCAAACTCAGGTTTGATTTCGTTTTTGTCTTTTACAGCGAAACATCAGATCTCTTAAAAAAAACCTGTCAATTTTATGTTTTTACTGTTGCGTATCCATTCAGTTTGAGTTTACACTTTTTCTTTCAAGATGTGACATGATATTTACTTTGTTGCGCTGTCTTTTTCAGTTGACAAATGGTTCTACTATGCAAAGAACTGAAGAACATAACACTGTGGAAAGAAAAGTCTGATCATGTTTCAAATATGTATGTCTAGAATAATGGTATTTTATGAAAACAGGGGCACTTAACACCTTATCTGGGGACTGAATCTCACATTAACATGTAGGAGAGCTAACCAATGTCTTGCTAAGTTAAGTTGTATTTGATAATGTTTAGATATGCTGTGTAACATAATAAAGTTAGCTAATAGTCTGGTCAAACTCAGGTACTGTAAGATTCTGAACAAATGCTTTAATAAAGCTTTTCTCATATGACACTACTATCAGACATGATTTGTTAATACCTTTTGTTCTGTATTAGATTGTCTTTAGATAAATGAAATATTCTGTTGATTACTCAAACTCATGTTGTTTCAAACCCACATGACTTTCTTTTTGTGCAACAACAGCTATTATGCTGGCAGCCTCGTTTACTTTCACTGCATGTCTTTTTCCCCATAGAGTGAAAGTGAATGGTGACCAGAGATGCCATTCTACCTAACATTCATGGAACAATGTCATACAAGTGTGGAACAAAAAAAATGATGACTTTTCAAAAAATGATTTTTTGATGAACTAATGCTTTACCATGTAGAATTTCAACAACAGTTTAACATGTTTTCCTACACTACCTCTACCGTTCAAAATTCTGTGGTCAGTAAGATTTTTTCATATGAAATTATACTTCTAGGATGCATTAAGTTGATCAAAAGTGACAAGAAAAATGTATAATGTAACAAAAGATTTATATTTTAAATAAATTGTTCTTTTGAACTTCGTTCATCAAAGAATCCTGATTAGAAAAGGCTATCACAGTTTCAAAAGAAATAAAAAAAAATGTTTCTTGAGCACAAAATCAGTATAATGATTTCTAAAGGTTCATGTAACTGAAGTAACGGCTGCTGAAATGTAAGCTTTTTAATATATTTTCGCAATATTACTGTGGTTTTGACGAATGCAGCCTTGGTGGGAATAAAACACTTGTTTTTAAAAACATTTGAAAAAAATATTACCGATCCCAAACCTTTGAATGTAAAGTCTTAGCTGTCCCCACAGCCGCAATCGGTCAACATTTAGCAACCAGATGCCAACACATAAGTTACCTACAATCGATCTGAGACCACCCTATGCAGCTACGCAGTTCCGGTTAAACGTCAAATTCGGGCTGTTTTTTAGCAGCAGAACAGACCGGACTGACTGGTCTACAAAAGAAGCGGACCCTTCCAGGTACTGACACGAATATTAACCTATTACAACGTATGTGTTCTGTGTTGTTTACAAATGACGCGACTATGAAATAGACATTAGATACAGTGTTTAATAGAAACATTTTTAACACCAAAAGCCAGGTTTTAGGGTTTTATCTATACGTCACACTGAGCATTTTAAGCATATCTGGGTCTTGTTTTCAGTGTATTTTAAACTGCCCACTGTGTGGACGCGTTTCTAGAAAACGCGCGCTAAACATTTGGGCTGTGTATATTGCGATGTTTACATTTAAGGGACAGTTAGGGAACAGTAATATTTAATTGTACATGTATTCATCTAAATTTACAATGCCAAAAACATACCCTTGTTAATGTATAAAAATGCACTTGAATTTGAACGCGAGTTGCTGCCATTTGAGTGACAGCTATGTCTGTGTTCTATATCCATGGCGTCAAATGACAAGGTCTCACAACTAGAAATAGTTTCTTGCTCAAGTTGTGTGCGGGATATTGGTTAATAGCTACGAGAGGGGTTTATGTTTCTTTTCTTAAATGCCCTCTTGGAGACAAAACGTTAAGTTAGGTCATTTAGTAACGTAGTATCAGCTGTTTTTCACCTGCTTACAGTAGATTTAGGTAAAGAGCTTATTCTGGAGTTAGCAGAGCCCCTTGAAAAGTCTTGGATCTTGTACTGCATTGGAACAATTTCTCATTCCACTGCTATTTTGTTTCAGGGAACAGGCTACAAAAATGTCTTTCATATTTGATTGGCTGTACAGAGGATTCAGCAGTGTGTTACAATTATTAGGTAAAGTATCAGACAGATGAATACTGATGAGCACAAATCATAATGTAGCTGATTTTTATTTGTGCTTTCATGATCTCATTTCATTTTAGGACTCTATAAAAAGTCTGGGAAATTAGTTTTTCTTGGATTAGACAATGCCGGAAAAACAACATTATTGCACATGCTTAAAGATGATCGACTTGGGCAACATGTTCCAACACTTCACCCTAGTAAGTAAAGTGCCACATATTGTACTGTTTTAATATGTAGTGTTTGAAAAGGAAGTACAAAAACAGAATGATTCTGTTGAATGTTGAAGCAACCACTGTACACGATGTACTGTATCTTGTCTTATCTGCTAGCATCTGAAGAACTGACTATAGCTGGGATGACTTTCACAACATTTGACCTGGGTGGACATGCTCAAGGTAAATATAGCATTTATTAATAAATGATTAATGAATTTGGAATTTAAATTTCAGAATAAAAAAAAAAACAAAAAAAAAAAAATCACCGCTATAGTTAAAAGTAGATTTATTTGAAAAAATATCAAAACAAATTTGCTTAGAAATTCTAGAACATCCTTGAACACAATGCAAATTGATTTTGTCTTTTCTCAATTCTCAGCAAGAAGGGTTTGGAGGAATTATCTTCCAGCAATAAATGGGATAGTGTATCTTGTTGACTGTGCTGACCATGAACGTCTACTAGAAGCCAAAACTGAGTTGGATGTAAGTCTACATTTTACTTCTTATAAATGTAATCAATGGTTTTGTCTGTGACCAGTTATTTACTAATGAATCTTTAACTATGAACAGACCCAAACTCTCAGAAAAAAAAGGTACAGTTTTGTGAAAGTTTTGTACCTTTGTTTGAGAGTGCAGAGGAATATCACCGCATTGATTTCAGCTCACTAATTTAAATTTCTTCCCAGTCCCACCAATCAAAAAACAGCCATTATTATTTGCTCTTTAATCATAGGCCCTCTTAACTGATGAAACCATCTCCAATGTGCCAATCCTTATTTTGGGGAATAAAATTGATCGCCCAGAAGCAATTAGTGAGGACGCGCTGAGAGGAATGTTTGGACTTTATGGGCACACCACAGGAAAGGTAGGCCATTGAGGGAATATGTTTAATATATTTATTACTTGTACAGTATATGTAATACAATGAGTAATACATGGTCTTTTGTCTCAAACAGGGGAATGTATCACTGAAAGAACTCAATCTGAGGCCAATGGAAGTCTTTATGTGCAGTGTGTTGAAAAGACAAGGATATGGTGAAGGTTTTCGATGGCTTTCTCAATATATTGATTAATATATTTAATGTGTTTATTAATTCAAAACCTGTGTATCCTTATTTATTAATTGATTATTTATCTTGTAATGAAACTAGTAACCAGGGGTGTTATATATATTATCTGAGCCTATGAAATCCAGTATGGTGATAGAAAAATATCTGAGATATGCATTCATTCAAGCTACAGTAGCAATTACTTATGTAAGTCATGTTTACCTTAGCAGTAATTTATGCTGTTTCCTTTTCTAAAAGCAGGGATAGAAATACAGTTTGCTTTAACAGTTGACTGAGCTGGGTTATTTTAAGAGATGGCATCAAGTTACAAAATGCTTTTTTCAAGCCAGTGTCAATTTTATACTGTGTGAAAGGTAAACATACCATTGAAGATTTGAATCAAGGATTTAAATCAGGTGAACATCACTTGTGCTGTGAAATTCTGATGTCACAATCACCAGAAGATACAGAATCAGTGTTTTTGTTTTCATGTTACATTACCTCAGTGCCTTAATGTTGGTGTTTTTTTCCTAGTACTGCATTTCCCACCTGTTCAAAGGAAAACTTCTGAAATGATTTGGTGTGGATTGCCGATGTATACATGCTTGCTTATCAAAATGACCTGAGATTTAAAATGAAATATTGCTATCTAATATTTAAAAGTACAGATATTAGATTTGTATGTAGTATTTTGATACTTTTAAGACTCTGCTCATGTAGCACTCAGTGCCAGTGATGTGTCTACATTAGCCTGTTTCAACACTAAACTACCTGACTGTGCAATGAGTACTTTTTGACTGCCATCTGTGACTTATTTGCACTTATGGCATGAAAGTACATAGGCTTTTTTAATTCATAGAAAATATGCCTGTGCAATAGAAACTGTGTCATATTACTTGGTCACTTTTACTTGTACATAGGCTTATGTGAAAGGATTGGGATTTTCAATGCTGCTTATCTTTTGAAATGGCTAATTATGTACATGCCACATGTAGCACTTTGTAGCATTTATGCACTGAAGTAAGCAAACAATAAAAAAATATTTTGAATTTTCCGTGTGTACTTTGATCTCAAAGACATCGTACATATGTATGTGAATCGTAGAAAGCAATTTGAATAAACATTTTAACCATGAAAACAATTGTGACATTCTAGTGAAGGGAAAAAAAAGCTTATTTGGCTACTCTTACCTTTGTGACGATTGCACAATAGTACAGTCATATGACATCCAATCTGTGAACGAAACTTTCTTTAGAGTTGGGTCTTTTCAATGAATCGGTTAGCAAAACCGGTTAATGTCTCGTCGATTTGTTTACAGACTGAACGAAACGACTCGTTCACGACTGGTTTGATGCGAGAAACGCCTCTTTCGGACATAACGTTCGTATTTTTACGTCTATGGTAACGACGACGTAAAAGAACCGAATATGAAACAAATTGTTCGAAAGAGTCGAACTTCCAATTACAACATACGGCTTTGGATGAACTAATAGGAGAACGCTTCGTCGACCACGTGATTACCTTTACGCCAATGAAATCATACCAGGAAGCGCTGCAGATGGATAACGCATGCAAGAATGTCAAGTCGGCGATAAGTTAATATAGATATTATTAAATTATCTAGACGGTCAGACGTATTCGTTGCAACTCTAACTAGTTCTTATTGACAAACTATGTTCGTTAGCATGATGTTCTTATGTATAATTTGACTTTTGTATCTAAGATGCAAGAAATTTTGTTAGCAAAAAATTGTGACCGTTTTATTGAACCAGTTTAATACTGTTATATATACATATCTTTATATATCTAACGTTTGAAAATGAAGAATGTGGAAGAAACATGTTGTGTTGTCACAGTATCTGAGAAGCCACTCAACCTTACGTCTGGGTCTCAGAATAAAGAAATGAGCTGCAGTGGAGTGTTTCTGAATTACCAGTCTGGGATTGTAGTCTGTAGTGGAATTTTGTTCTCACGCTTTATCAATGATAGACAGTCCATGAAAAAAGACTCGAAGATTTTGCATTCTGAAAGTTTCACTAAAGAGATAAAAGTGTATGTAGATTACATTCACCTTTGCGCCAACCATTCGTGTGTGACGGACAGACGCAATACGTGCCGTCAAGAGGCTCAACTGTTAATGATGATCAGTTGTGTGGAGTTTCAAGATGCATTTCACAAGATCTTTAAGAGGGCTGATAACTGGGGCTTTTATAGTGGCACTTTGGAGGCAGAAGTTCTGGAAGACTCCAGGTTTTTAAGTTGGTTTGCTCTTTTAAAAGTGCCCACTTCATCCACATGCACCTGTAAGGAGACTATTCCATGGGTGAAGAGTGGCAGTCTTAAAAAGGGATGTCATGTCATCGCATGTGGGTCTCCATTTGGTGGTCTCTGTCCAGACCTCTTCATGAACACAATTAGTAAAGGTATAGTCAGTAATCTGGCAGGAGATGAGAATGCCCTCATCCTGACTGATGCCCGCTGCTTGCCTGGCACTGAAGGAGGTGGTGTGTTTGTTAACAAAGGAAACAGATCTTACCTTGTGGGTTTGATCATTTCAGCACTGTGCTGGAAATCAGATGAATGGATTGGACTGACACTTGTGTGCTCGGTTCACCTGATTCTGAAAAACATGCTACAGGCTGGTGCCATCCAGAAGTCGCTGTTAGAAAAGTCATCTCAGTTAATCAATGGCTCTCTTCATGCCCCATTAACTGCAAACCGAAAGCCAAGCTCTGAATTTTACCCTGGAGTGGTGCTGATTGAGACCGGCCAGCTGTGGGGTTCTGGTGTGCTGCTAAACCAGAATCTGGTTCTGACCTGCAGGCATGTGGTGAATGAAAAGTCTGTGCTTACAGTCAGAGTCAACTTTGGAGGAAGGTAATGGGCTTTGAATTCATTCATATTCATAATTAGGAGACCTAATTTTGTTTGGTGATCTTTGTTAAACATGTTATTGTTATATTTTTAATCGCCATGGTATTTGTAATAATGTCTAAACTCTCCACTTCAGATTTCGTCCAGTAAGTGGTAAGGTTTTGTATTCATCAGTACCATCATCTCCCTATGATATCGCTGTGGTGGAGCTTCAGGAGTCCCTCACAGACTCAGTAAAAACACAGTTCACCACATACTTTGACCCAGGTAATGTGCTGCAAACCTGTTTTATTTAAAGTCATATTTAACCATGTTTGTTTTGAGATTTTGGTGATTTTTCTAACGCCACCAACATAAAAAAGTAATATTTGTTTATTGTGTCAGTTTATATGTGATAATCTCATATCCAAATATCAGGTGGTTTTGTATAAATTTTGACACTACACTTATATTTTTATATTTAACCCTAGTATTTTACATACAACAACAATCGATATTATGTGTGATGCTATATTTTATATTTAACTTGAGTTTTTTTTACATACAAAATATAACTATGGAAGCTCATGTTGCTGCCACATAAGACAAAATCATGCTTTGGTAAGTCATATAGAAATAAACAGGCAAAATTGTGACACACTATATCATAATTCTGAGATCATTAACAAAAAGTCTACATTATGAGATAAAAAAATCATAATTATGGCATTAAAAGTCAAAAATCTGATTAAAAAAAAAACAAATTATGACAATTCAGTTTTTTCTAATAATTTCAACTTTTTGTCATTGTTTGTTGACCATATATATATTTCAGTTTATATAAAGTATTATTTTGTAACTGTGTATTTTGTCACTGTGCAGCACCTGGCATTTTTATGTTGTATGTTTGTTTAGGTGAGGATGTGCTTGTTGTGGGTTATGGAGCTTTAGGGAGCAGCTGTGGCCCTTCGTTGACCTCAGGGATCTTATCCAGAGTTATTACCTATCAGTCATGGCCTGTGATGCTGCAGACTACATGTGCAGTGCAGTCTGGAGCCAGTGGTGGTGCTGTGGTTCGCTCTGCCACTGGGGAATTGTTAGGTAATATTATTTATACATTTACTTTTAAGTAGTTAGAAATTAATGCAAAAGGTTTTGTTTATCAGAACATCAACCAGTTGTTGTTCAGTAAAAATATAATATTCAGTGGAGATTGAAATATTCAATACCTTCTCTAACCATAAGGGGGCACCTTGTGACCAATTAAGCATATTTTTCTCTCTTGAGTTCAGCATCAAAGCATTCCAGCTCTCATGCATTGACAATGTCTGACTAAATCAAGCTTTCATTGGCAAATTTTTTCTCATATGTTTTTTTTTAATCTTATATATTCCAATATTAGGTATCGTGTCCAGTAACACAAGAGACTTTGCAGCAAAAGTGACGTATCCCCACCTGAACTTCAGCATCCCGGTGACTGTTCTGGAGCCTCTGCTGACACATTTTGCTCAAACAGGAGATGCTGCTGTGTTTAAGGTCTTAGACAGTGCAGAGGAAGATGTCAGGAAGGTATGGAGACTTCAAAGCATTCAGAGCAAGCTTTGATCAGTCTCCAAAATTTCTGTCAAACTTTAAACTTCTTTTAACTTGACTATTTAAGATTACACAGAAATCATGCTTAAATTCTCGCACCCCTTAAATAGATTTTTTTTTTAAAATCACATGCAAGTGAACATAATGACTGGTCAAAACAAAACATTTTTCTTTTCAGCCCTCTGTATCATGTCATATAACTCTACACTTGTAATGATTTAGGATTAAAAAAAATCATACATTCTAATATTATATCTAAATAAAACCAATTGAGTAAAAAATGTTTTCACGTTTCTAATTCTAACCATTTTTGATTGGTCCCAAGCCATTTGCTGCACTGGATCACTAATATATGAATGTGTGCCAACACTAAAACAATGCAGTGCTATAACAGAGCTTCATCATACACTTTTTTTAATAAAATAGTTAGAAACCAAGGCTGAAACTGGTTTCAAACTATTTTAGATTGATGCCAAGCAAGTTGCTACACAGGATTGCTAAAATATGAAATGTGTGCCAATAATGAATCAGTGCAGTATTATAATAGAGTATGCTATAATAGCAGATAATTATAATTTCATCCTGCACATTTTTTCTTCTAATTGATAAATGCGGTTTAATTTTCCCAAATGACAATAGGTGAATATTTGAAAGACGAGTTTACATCATGCCCTCTATTAAAGTTAAAATATGTCTTCTTTTTTGCACCCTCTGGTGATTCTTGTATGTCTTGAGAACCGGCTTTTGTTGGGTATTTTTGGTAGTTATTATAAATTGCGCTTGTCAGAAAAGTGTTTAAAAGTGGGTTGAAAAGATTTGTTTTCTCATGTCTTAGTATCACATGAAAATTAGCATGTCGCAGAGTCTTGGGAGTAATTAGGAGAACAAAGGAACAGCACTTTCGGGCCCAGTGCCTTTAATCATATTCAGGCAAGAAAGATGACACACTCGGACAAAGAAACATGCAACTAAATGCAAATATACTGCAACTCAGCGTAAATATAATGTTTTCTAATTAATGAATTCAAGTATTTACAATAATAATGGCATGTACAGTACAATACAATCATACACTAGTCCAAGTGGTATAACATCACTGTTAGCAGACTCCTGTACACTGCCGAGTAAGACATCAGGACATTCACTATTGACTTTTAATGAGCAGGCAGTCTTTCCACTCCATCACACCAGCAAGGTGACGTCGTCTATAATAATCCACAACTAATTTAAATATCGTCAGGATTCGTCTCAATGACATTTGGAGGATTTATATTCTTCTGTAGACACCGCAGTACGTTGATGAATGTGTTTACGTCAGGGATGTTACCATATCAAATGCGTTTTCTCTTGCCATGTGGAGCTTCGAAACCCTGTCTTGAGTGAATTATCATACCAGACCGAGTCTGTAATTCATACACATTTTACAGCATTTTAACCCCTAAGAACTGATGCTTTAGATGTTTTTTTTTACTGCGGGACTCATGTACTTCACCTTTAGTCGTAGATTTTAAGATTCAGATCTTGAATATAAATCCCTGCAGTGCCAGATTTACACCTAGGAACATTACAGCCAACACATCTTTCACTGCAAATGATGGGAAGATCTGATTAGAAGACATCTGCAAAGACAGATTGGTCCCTTTGGGTATATGAGAGAGAATATGTCAGAATGCATTTTGGAAAGCTCATTCCTGCCTCTCCTGTTCATCCATACACTGCCTCGTTATAATAGCCGTGTTGCATCAGAAGTGCCGTATTACAGCCTGACCTAGTGGAGTATAAGCAAATTCTATCATGACAGACATATGAAACCAGAGCCCACATATCTCAGGATTTATTACTGTCCATTTCAAAGAAAACAATCATTTGGACGTCGGGGTGAGAGAGAAAGCTACTGCATTGAGACGTAATTTATATGAACAAATAATGCTTTGCCATCTCTGGTTTCGGTGGATTATTACACAAAAGACAGGGAAAAAAATAGTGCCTTTAGGACAAGGATCGTCTTGTAGAAGTGCATTGTGTATTTCTGGCAAGTAGCCTAAAATTGGTTGTAGTTTGTGAGCGTGGAGAAATAGTTCTTCAAATATACTGACAAGGCTACTTTATCTCAAGACATTTACGACTATATCTACTTCAAGGTAGCAAAGAAATGATGCAGAGACTGTTTCAGCCAGAACAGAACAGGATAACAGTCTTAGCTTTTTGAGCTAAGCTAACTTAGATCTGAGTGTTTTTGGACTTTTGTCTCTTTGTCTTGATAGTAATCTGGGTTCATATACGCTAAATCATTTGGAGGACATTTAAAAGAATTTACAGAAACTCTAACAGCAAAAACATTAGCAGCAGTCTCAGTTCCCAAAGAAAGCAGTTGCTGATGATCGACAGAAGATCTAATGAACCAGGCTAGACCCTGACGCCTGTCTGTCTTTATATACATACTTTAAAAAGTCGCTTTAGACTTAACAGGTATCATTTCCGAATGTATAGTGACGAAAGTATGTATTTATTAGACTTGCATAAGAATGCATCACATCACACCTATCAAGCGCCTAATTCTGAGCTCGTGTTTGCAGATGCTAGAGACTGATTCAGGTGAAAACTCTTGCACTTACAACAAAAATATGATGTTTCACAAGTATCCATAAGCCCAATAATTGAAAACTCCTTCCCAGTACCGTTATCTCACTACAGCTAACACTAACCAAGCCGCCCTCCCCCCACCCTCCCCAAGTCAATGCAGTTTGGAGTGCAGTATAAAGATGACAGACCCTCCAGTGTCCACCGTTTAATGTCAGAAGATAGAGCTGCCTCTGTAGAAATGGGCCACAGAAAGCTACGTCGAACAAGGCGAGAATCGCGCTTCGTTTTACCAAATGTATCCACCGTCATCTACCTCCCCCACCTCCCCTTCCTCCTCCTCAGCCTCCTCGCCGTTCTCCTCTGCTTCCTTTTCCTCCTCGTCTTCCCATCCGAGCCCGCTGCCAAAATCGCCCGAGTACGTGACCACCTCGTCTGCAAATGGGGAAAAATGTTGTTAAAAAAATATTGCGAGCGATTTAGGCTAAACAATACGTGCTTGGCGCAAGGACAATAAACAAACAGGAGGTGTGACTTTGAAGTTGGGCTTTTTAATCGCTATTTTATGTCCAGTCAGGGGATTTGTTCTTATCACCTGCAGGTCCGTCGCAGCCAGTAGTAATTAATCTTAAGGACCTTTATTTCGTTGAGACAACTGCTCTTTTGGAATGGAAATGAACCTGGCCTAATGAATGTAGCACTTGGTCTTCTGTCAGATGGGTGACTGATGATTTTGTGGATCTAAGCCCTAAGCCCTGTAGCTACAGAAGGAGCATTGTCCTCTGTGTTGAGTGAGTGTGTGTGTGTGTGTTGTGCTCGTGCTCGTGCTCACCACAGTCGGGGTTGCCATGGATTCTGGAGCCCATTAACTCTCCTCCATGCTGGTCCACACACCAGCACTCCCCTCTGCTCTTGTCACACTGCAGTCTCCTGTAAAAGCCGTCCTCATCACAGCTGGGAATGTATGTATCTGAAACGACAAGTAGGGAGAGAAACACACAGACACGCACGTTTTGAGAAACACAATGCGTGTTTTACATTCATTTTCATATCCTATACAAAATGAGTGTTGCATCACGGGTGACATTGAAAACTAGTTTGCATACTGCTGTAAATCATGTGACAGACTCAAGTGACACTGCTCATTGTAATGCATAAAATGTAACCTTGGCAAGGGTTGAGGGCTGGGTTTCTGTCTGCAGTGTCTCGAATCATGATGCACGATAAAAACCAAGTGCATGGAGTAATAAACATCTATATGTCCACATAATCCTCATGATCTGTTTAGCAATGAAATGCAGGATTTAACCCTCTGATGCACTGTTTGTACTAGGGAAAAAATCTTTAAAAGCAAGTTTTAACCATTCAGGATGTGATGTTATATCCCAACAACCATTCCATTGACCTTTACCCATAATTCAACCTGTCTTATTTATGTCTTTGTGTGTGTTTTTTTTAATTTATGAGAACATAAATTAAGCATAGCTGTACCATGTACTTCATATGCAACTCTCTCTCTCTCTCTCTCTCTCTCTCTCTCAAAAAAAAAAAACATATATATACACACACACACATATATATATGTGTGTGTGTGTGTGTAAAGTATTTTAGTAATATTTAGTCATTTTTTTCATTTTGTGATTTAATAATTAATGCATCAGAGTGTTAAAGACAAATTTATGTTTTCTAGGTTAAGCTTTTCCTTTGACACTTGCCCATAATTCTACATGACTTTCTTCTTATGTCATTGTGTTTTATATTTATGACAACATAAATTAAAGGAGGCTGACAAAAGTAGTGAAGCACCATGCACCTTTTGAATATTTACCATAATTTTGGATTGCAATAGACAGATGTATAGTTCTATAAAAATATGCAATTATTAAAGGAAAATGATATTTCTGTTTTAAAAAGACTATTAGGTAAAATAAACAATTTCATTTTCATTTTGATTTAATTATAAATGCATTATAGGATTGGTTGTGCTTTCTAGGTTAGGCTTTTCCTTCACCCATAATTTTATGACCATCATCTTTTCTGTTTATGAAAACGCACAACATGGCTGACAAAAGTGGTAATGCACTATGCCCCTCTGGAATATTAATATTATCTTTTTTTGGAATGCACAGATTCTGTTAATATAGCAAATAAAAAGGTTTAAATAGGGTTATATATCATAGTCCTGTTTTGACATAAAAAGTTTGAGCTTTTCTTCCTGAGAGTATCTGAGTATCTTTCAAAATAACGATGAAACTCTTTATTTGTATTATAGGCATTGCTATTTGTTCTCAGGCTTTGGGGGCCGTTTGCATTTTGGCTGCTTCTGATAGGCTGAAGCATCTGCAGCACGTCCTTGGAGAGTCCTGAGAGCGCTACAGCCAAACATGCAGCACTGCCTGCAGCCATGAGCGCAGCTCTAATCCACACACCTGATTAGGGGCTAATCCCAGCCTTGTGCTTGTCATCTGTTAAATGAAACTCCTCTAGAGTCACTTTTGCCAGAGCCGCCCTCTTTGTCGCTCAGAGTTTACATCTTACCTCCCTTCTGCCTCGCTTTTTCCTTTTACCGACCTTCTTTCTTCCATTCTTTCTTCTACCAGTTGTATACATTCTATATAATCTCTTTCTCCAGTTCCCCCTTTGTTCCTCTCCTTCACACCTTAATTTGCTCTTCCCGAGATAGTACAGTGAGTCTCAGCGGAGTGTTCATTCTTACCCGGTTTCTTCTTGGCTCCTTCTTGCACTTGGATTCGCTCTAGCTCAGCCAGGCAAGGAGGCTCTGTGGAAGAAAAACAATCAGTGCCTTTAGGGAAGAGCCAGCGCTAATCTCCTCCAGACAAACGCTTCACACGAGCTCCCGCACCAACTCCCAGATGAGGCGGCATTACACCAGGGCTGCTCTCCATGCAGCCGCACAATCAAATCACACTATCACACCCAAACACAGCCGCATTTTAAAACTGACACAATAGACAGTTCTAATCTCTAGTTTTATGGGAATATAATTCATGAAAGAAAGAGTAAATTAATTTTGAGTAATAGAACTTGCTTTAAATAGGTTTTGAACAAAATGAACACCTGTTATAGAATATTTCTATATTGCAATTTTCTCTTTAATGCCCTGAGGTGAAATGTACAACCTTCTTACAATACATTAGAGGAATATTCTTCTCAAAAATGAAAATTCTGTCATCATTTACTCACCCTCAAGTCATTCAAAACCAAAATGACTTTCCACTGAGGAACACAAAAGAAGTTATTTAGCATAATGTCCAAGCTGCTCTTTTCAATTCAATGACAGTAAATGGTGACCACAGCTATTGAGGAGGAATCAATATGCCCAGTAATTAAAAAGAATATTTCTCTTTTTTAAAAAGGTATCCTTAGATGTAGAAATTCTTTCAGAGCAGATCGCTCTACAGAACTGCTTATTTTTCTTTACTCACCATGCGTGAAAACACTAATGCTGATGCTTCCTAAACTTAATACACTATAGTCTTTTAAAAATAAAATTGTGAATACTGGAATATGAAATGATTTTGAAAATGAAATTATATTGTTATATTATAATATGAAACTAAAACTGCCAGTAGGTGGCAAGTCCCTGTCTTAATGAGTAAATCATTCATTCAAAAGAGCTTTTTACATGATGCAGTGAAATGTGTGGACTGTCTTTGTTTGGTTTTGCAACATACTAAATGTCAGCTAACACACTGTTAAAACAACAAATACAATATTTTTTCAGATGACACTTACCACACATCACTGCTATCAAGCAAGATTTTGGGTCATCACACACAGATGTTATACGAGTATGAATCCAGAAGTCTTGGAAAGTAGCATACAAATTGTACAGACCACTTTAATGGTTAATTTTGAAGCTTGACAGTCCTAGTCCCCACTTACTTCCATTATATGGAAAAAGCAGCCTGGACATTCTCCCAAACATCTTCTTTTGTATTCCACATAGGAAAGAAAGTCATACAGGTTTGGGAATGACATGAAGGTCAGTAAATGATGGCAGAATGTTTCCTTAAATAAATAAATCATTGCAGCACATGCTAGAATATTCGCCAAGGCAAGGCAAGTTTATTTATATAGCACATTTCATACACAGTGGTAATTCAAAATGCTTTACATAAAAGTAAAATAGTCATTAAAAAAATAATAAATAGGAATTTAAAAGAATAATAATAATAATCACAACAATAAAAACAAGGATAAAAATTGATTTAGAATCAATTTAAAACAGTTAAAAATCTTAAATGATGATACATAAAATACAGTGCAATCAGTTCGGACGTAGCACACTGCTCATTCAACAAATGCACAGCTAAACAGATGAGTGATCACACATAGTGATAATGTTGATGCCAATGCTTCAACATTATCACTATGTGAGGGCCAGGCAGGTCAAGTCTAAAAAAATGCAGTGGGTTTCTGTCTGACTGCCCATCTTGTTTTAGTCCCAGAGAGTTTGAGGCTGAGCAGGCTGTCAACAACCAACACTGATGTTGTTTTTCCCTCTGCAATGGCCATTTCCTATCCACCAAGGGAAATACAAGGGGAAGACAAAGTGTGACAGGCCAAAAGCATCTGTGCCCTACCCAGGAGAAATGAGAGTGCCCAGCCACATATCGTGAGCAGAATCACATCAAACAAGAGCCCGGCTGGTCTAGTGTGTGTGTGTGTATGTGTGTGTTAAGATAATGCTAAGATACAGCTCTGTGCCCCTCCAGTGCGATGCACAGTGGAGCATATGTCTGTTTGTGTCAAAAAACTTGCCATGCTCCATGGTTTAAGTAAACACACACACACTCTAAGGAATTCCTCAAACAAAAGAACACACTTACGAGTCTCATTAATATGTAGAGCATGTTGCCGATAAACACGTGCACATGCAAACAGACCTATGCTCTCCCCCACTGACACAAACACACACACACACACACTGACTGTCAGTCACCCTAGCAACACACACTGAATAGCAATTCCTCCAGACTTATGCATCTCGTCAAAATGAATACTCTAAATCACTCTCTCCACATGCCACAAACAGCTAAAGGTCAATTTACGCCTTCTCCTCCATCTCTCATTTTCTATCCAAAGGGGGTGTTTGTAGAGGAAATGAAAGATCTGGATTACAATAATCCAAACATACGGTTCCCCCTCCCCCCTTTAATGTTTGATTATATTTAGAAAACCAATTAAACTTAATCCAGTGCAAACTGAATGAGGTAGTGGCATGAGTCTGCAGAACTCTCAGCACACAGATGGATTTTTCTAAAGCCCTGCCTCCACTGACTGGTGTCTTCTTTATCTTTAACGCCAGTCCAGTGCATGCTGATGTAAAATAAACGCTCTCCGCGACCAGTCGAGTCTTTGAACGCAATATCGTCTTCTGCGCTTTTGTAATGGAAACCAAATATGCCCCTCAAATCCAATTCAAACATCATTTCAGATTTGAAAGCCCCAACTCTCTGAAGCAGTGTTCAACATGCTCAAACACAGACTAGTGCTGGCACTGATGTTCGGCCATGTGTCCCCCTTCTGTCACGCTGATATAAGCAAGCAGAGCAAACTGTGGACCATGGCACTGACCAGCAGGGTGCAGGGCACAAATGTGCAATGCTGAGGCAACGATGCCGGTTAGAGCTGATTTTACAACTGAAGTGTGTAATGTTTTCAATGTCAAAATATTTGTTCCTTTGCAGTGTTACTTTTTTTTTTTGAGTTTTTGCCTTTGGATGAAAATGTTTTGTCAATTTATTCAACTTTTTTGCCATGTCATATCATCATTCATTTTGGTTTTAGTCAATTTTACTAAAATGCCATCTAGTTTTAGTCAGGGTTGACACTATTGATTAGGATTTGGAATTAAAATATTACATGTATGTGACCATGGGCCACAAAACCAGTCATAAGTGTCAATTTCTTGAAACTGAGATTTATACATATAAATAAGCTTTCCATTGGTGTATGGTTTGTTAGCATAGGACAATATTTGGCCAAGATACGGCTGTTTGAAAATCTGGAATCTGAGGGTGCAAAAACATCAAAATACTGAGAAAATCGCCTTTAAAGTTGTCCAAATGAAGTTCTTAGCAATACATATTACTAATCAAAAATTAAGTTTTGATATATTTACGGTAGGAAATGTACAAAATTTCTTCATGGAACATGATCTTTGCTTAATATCCTAATGATTTTTGGCATAAAAGAAAATTTGATAATTTTGACCCATACAATGTATTTTTGGCTATTGCTACAACTATATCCGTGCTACTTAAGACTGGTTTTGTGGTCCAGGGTCACATATATATATATATATATATATATATATATTGTAAATATATTTTTTTCATGTATTTTTATTGGTGCTGGGCAACGGCTAATCGTGATTAATCGCAACCAACATAAAAAGTTTTTGTATACATAACGTGTGTGTGTGCTGTGTATATTATTTATTATGTATATATAAATACACACACATGGATGTATATATTTAAGAAAAATATGTTATGTTTTATATTTATATAAAATATTAAATATATTTATATATAATATAAATTATATGAATATAAATATATACATGTAAACATTTTCAAAATATATACTGTATGTGTGTCTTTTATATATACATAATAAATATATACAGTACACACACATATATTGTATAAACAAAAACTTTATTTTGGATGTGACTAATCATTGCCCAGCACTAAATCAACAGTATATTTTAGTTAAAATTGATTAATTATCATCATTATGCAAATTTTTAAAGGACGTACACTACTGTTCAAAAGTTTGGGATCAGTAAGATGTTCATTTTTAAGAAAGTAATTTTATTCAGCAAGGACATTGCTAATGCTACTAAATTATGTAACTATTGTCTCTATTAAAATATATTTCAGCTCTTTTTTAGCACAACATTGATAATAATAATAAATGTATCATGAGCACCAACTCATCATATTAGAGTGATTTCTGAAGTATCATGTGACACTGAAGACTGTGCTTTATAGGTACTAATAAACAGCCAGTATGTTACTAATCGGCATGCTAATAAGCAACTATTTAATAGTGAGAATTGGTCCTTATACTAAAGTGTTACCGAGGCTTCTTTTAAAAAAAATGTAAAAATATTACAGATCCCAAATATTTCAATGGTAGAGTACTGAATATTTGGTAGCATTTAGAATATTTCATTATATTATTATAAAAAGCCATTAAGGCCTGGTTCCATTGTGTAGAGATACTAAAAACTCACTTTCTCTCCAAAAGCAGAGGCACCATTCGGCTGTGGAGACTTTGCCATCACGGTAGGAGTCACAGGAGTTGAAGAAGGGCCGTATGCAGACTTCATACTTGTCCAGATTAATGGCAGACAGCTCAGCTTGATCCAGGTACAGGTCACTGTTCGTGTCCAGCTTAGAGAACATCCAGCCAATAGAGTCCTTACAGGTCGCAACAAGAGTTCGGTCCACAACTGTCCACAAACAATCACACGCTACATGTTAACACAAGAGAAATGGTACCTAATATACTGTAATACTTCTGCTTTTTGTGAGCTTTTTAAACTGGTTTCTAAACCATCTCACCCAGAACAGCTGATTGCATAATATTAGCTGTAAAAATTTAATAAATGTCGTTTTAAAAGCATGGACTTTTTTCTAAGCAATTTAGAAGCAAACAATATAAATGTAACAAACAAAAGAGGCATAGCTAGTTAGGGAACTGATGAGCACATGGTTGATCTGGCCATTTTTCTGCCATTAAATGTACATTTTAAATTGAAGTAGATGCAAATGGAGTGCTTAAGCATTTAGTTGCATTTCACAATTCGGCAAAACTGCTTTTTGAGTGGATAAAATGCTGCTGGTGCTCTTTGGCCATCATGATAGGACACAATTCAAACATAATAGCTCTGAATATGAAGCTTTACACAACAGTTTTATTAGTGCCAATTATCATAGGTCCATGTTTAAAATACTAAAAAGAAAACAGCATTTGTGGCATTTCTTAAAATGATACAACCAAAATAAATGAGGTTAGAGTCACAGTATGCTGCTGATCAGTAGTGAAGCTGCTGCAGTCTCTGAATATAAAAGCACTGGCTAAATAGATGTTAGAGCCTCACTTGATGCAGAACTGGCTACAGGATTCCCCGTGCTGTTCTGCTTGCCGTTGCCTTGGAGCAATTGGAACCAGTCCCGCAGGCGATCCCCCAGATCTGCCAGGTCCTGCCCTGTGCAACTCTCTATGGACAGAAAAGAAGAGAGTCAGAGACAGTGAAAGGAGATAAGGGAGTGTTGGCAGACATTGGTATTAAAGAGTGAAGAACCAATCGTCCTGCTTTTGCCCTTCTGAATTTGACAAGAAAAGCCTGCGGAGACTACAGACATAAATCAGACATAATCAAAGTCAGCAGAAATTCACAAAGCAAGCAGCAAAGAAAGAAAAAGAGCAGCATAGTCTGTTGATAAATCAATAACGCCTTTGTTAGAGCGAGAGCTGCAGACTGCTCAAGGGATGTGAAAGAGACAAATGGCATCAGAAGCAATCTCAGAATAAATCCATTCATTATTATCATCAAAATATGATCCTATAAACTTAAAAGCTGGCCCCTCTATTGTGCTTCATTCAAGACAGAAGGTGCTTCTTTGCAAGAGTATCTTAAAGGGATAGCACATACAAAAATTAACATTCTGTCATCATTTACTCAAACCTTTATGACTTACTTTCTTCAAATGATATTTTGAAGAATATTTCAACTGTTCAATTTGGTGAGCAAGTGAAGTAATGCTAAATTTCTCCAAATCTGTTGTTGATGAACTCATCTGTATCTTGGAAGCCCTGAGGGTGAGTAATTTTTCTGAACTATTCCTTTAATGGGGTCCAGAACTGATTTTTAAAAATATCCTATTTTGTGTTCCACAAAATAGTCATACAGGTCTTGAATGACACAAGGCTGAGTAAATGATTTTTGGTGAAACTATCATGCGTGTGGAAGGTAAATACCGTGTTTGCTGTCCACGTCTGTAGCAGGAGCAGCGGTGGCGGTACAGGGGCAAAGACCAGCACATCTTACTTTCATCTCCTTTCCTGTGAGACAAGACTGCTGCTCCAGTTTGCACTAAATTCAGGTGCAACAAACACACACACGCACAAAGAATAAGCAGTGCCGCCATAACACTTGTCTAGTGTCACATGCTCCAGTTCAGTGGCATTAATTGTAAGCCCAGATAGAACACAATTATTTCTACAGACGAGTGAGAATCGCTGGTTCAGACAAGACATCTCCATTAAAAGAAGCTGATGTCAACCTTCATTTCTTCCTTCACAAGGTCAGAAATAGATATAATAGAGATAATACATAATTCAACAGAACGGTTCTTTCATCCCCAAGTACCCAGAATCTCTTCAGACAATTCTCTAACTTTTAAGGTTGTCAAGGGCCAGAATACAAGGTATAATAGAGACCATTAGCCATACTGCGCAAGCAGATTGATCCATGAGTCACACAGAAAATAATAGAGATAAAAAAATATGTTTTTGAATGGCATAGAATAACAAGAATAGAAATAACGACATGATGCATTCATTGTCCAAAACCAAGTAGAAGCTGCAGGATAGTGAAAGGATTATGAATTTTCTCTACAGGTTTGTTGACAGGACTAAGAAAATATTTCTACCTGATCTGACTCTTAAAAACTACCTTCATTTTGTACTTAATGCACTTTAATTGTGTGGAAGTAGTGCTGAAGTCCAACTTAAGATATACTTAAGTATATTTGATTGTGCTAAAGTGGAACTATTGCACGTATACTTCAGGTACACTTTAAATATCTTGCATTTAAAGACCGATATTATTCAAAGATTATATAATCCTCATCAACAGTGACATTAAAACACATTTTGGGCTTTAACATTAAGAAATATATCTTGTTCACAAGTAGTACTACAAATAAATTTTAATTATAATATTTATATCAGTAGTCTCAAGCGATACGTCAGTAAATATGTTAATAGATTTTAAATATATTACTTTTTTTACTAGGGTAATGTTAATTTGGTTATAATATTTGTGACTAGATCAGTGTTTCCTAAAGTTTTGCGTTATATTGATATTATATTATGTTGGATATTATTTATCATTATAATGAACAATATTCAAGCGCCCATTATTACAATGATTCACTTAAAACAACAGGCTTGCTAAGTAGTTTTCCTTCCCTTTAATGAGACATGTCCTATTTGTCTTTCACAAATTATTGTGTGTTCTCTGGAAAAATGTCCTGGGGGCTTTCTCCAAGAAAGGCCTAGTGGCAAATTTCTTTATAAATGAATCCAGATGGGACGTTTAACAAAATTAAAGAAAGATATATATGGACTTGTGTGGTGGAATTCAGAAGCTCAACAACTATGAATAGAAATACATCGTCAGTTTACATGTACACATGTTACACATGTAAATAAAAATATTTTTAATCATGATTACTTATTTTAATCCACGGTCAGCCACAATAGTTAAATTCTGTTTTAAAGACAACAAAGCAAACCCGATCCCTGGTTGGGATTTACTCATTTAGAGAATATGAAGAACATTTTTTGGTTACCTAAGTCAACCCGACAGAAAACTAAAAAGTCTGAACAAGCACAAAAGTGCAACAAATCCAATTGTATTAAAATAAGCTGAACTGTTCAGTTCAGCTTATTTTAATACAATTAAAGGAAGTTGAATGCATTGTGAAGTACCTGAGAGGCGTAGTTGTGTCCATCAGAGCCACAAACGGGCCCAGAGGAAGATACTGGGCAAGGGTTACAGTTACTCTCCTGCTGCTGCTGTCTAATGACCTGCTGCTTCAACCTAAAACACATCAGTCAATATTAACATCTCATCAATAATAACATCAATATGAGATATAAACTGAGGCATGTTTGAGTACTAGTCACTCAAATGCACGGGAACAGCGCATCATTGGCCCATTTTTCAATTTAAAGTTACAGGAACGTTCTCTGTAGTTAGTTGTGTGCTACAATGAGAACCAGCCCCTATGGGACAGCCTCAGGAACAAGTTCAATTTGTAAAAAAGGACAAACGTCCAGGGACTAAATCTGTGTACCTCACAATGTGCCACCAGACAACACATGCCTGCTTTAATAAATTGCTCTTATTTCACCTCTATAAAAATATGACTTTCTCTTCACAAGTGAGTGAACATTTTCTAACGCTTGTAGAAATAAACAGATCATAACAATTTTAATTATTTATTTTTCCCTAGGGTCCAGTTAAAATGTTAGTCAGGGTTATTTGCACCATAATTTTGTGACCATTTTTTTGCTGCTGTGTCTTTCTAAACAGCCATCTTTGCTCATACGCACTCCGCCAATCATCTGAACCTTATAGGCTCAGAAATGTGATGTCTTCATGATATGAATAATGAAAAGCTAGATTGGACAGTTACATTCTGCACAGTGCCTTAGAATGGCACCCAGTTTCTTTTATTCATACCCTAAAAAAACAAACACTAGCCTACCATGTATTATTGTTATGTGAATGAAGACAGTCCTGTAGCTGAAGGGCTCACCTGTGCTCCAGCTTTTTGCGGTTGACGCACACAGCACGCTGGTAGCCCTGAGCGACACACACCTTATGTCGGCTGCATTTGACCTTCTGGCAGGGATCCTTAGTGGTGTCCACATCTGTAATGAAGAGAGATGTTCCCCAAATAATCTGCTATGCATTCAGGGTTTTTTTTATTTTTATTTTAGAGGCTCCCTGAGATTTCAATATTAAAATATTTCAATAAATATTATAAATAATGTATTTGATTCCAATAAATCATTTAATATTTATTTATATTTAATTAGTATTGGTTATTGTTTAGACATTTTATTAAATTCTGCCGCCACAACCTGAATCAGTTTTATTTTAGTAACTGATACACTATTTTAGTTTTTGTTAATATTTTGATTTCTTATTTTAATTAGAAATTATTTTTAATTATTTTGACTAGCATTTGAGTTTTGATTTTGATTTTAGGTAAAGTTTTAGTTATTTTGTTGTGCTTTTGTCATTTGATTATTTTAGTAACTGATACACTATTTTAGGTTTTGTTAATATTTAGATTTTCTAATTTTAATTAGAAATTATTTCTGATTATTAATTTAATTAATTTGATTAATATTTCAGTTTTTATTTTAATTTTAGGTAAAGTTTTAGTAATTTTGTTGTGTGTTTTTGACATTTTTATTTTAACAATGTATTGTCTATATCATTTTTTTTTCATAATTTTTATTTCACTTTTAGTTATTTTAGTACAAAATGTTCAAATGAAAATAAGAAATACTGCCTTGGTAACTATAGTTATAAATCAAATATGTTTTTATAATTATTATTATTATTATTATATCTGTTAACATTTATTTTGGTTACACTTTATTTTAAGGTGTCTTTGTTACCTTTAAGTACTGAGCAATATTAATTAACTACATGTTAATACTACATATCTTACTATATGTTTTGGCTTAGTGTTACTTTCATGTAATTATGCATAATTTATTGTTATTATAATAGTAAGTACATGTAACGTGTAACAAGGACACCTTAAAATAAAGTGTTACCTTTATTTTATTTAAAGTAACACAATTTTATGGTTTTAGTGTTCGTTAACAATAATAAACTGTGACCTGAACATAAATAACCAGTAGGAAAATGACGATATTCTTTTTTATGCATATTTTTATGTTTATATATATTTTATTAACTTAAAAGTTATTAATTCTTTATTAATTTTAAAAGTGTAATCATGAATCTTTAGGGAGACTCGTATTTACACCAAAAGAAACATATCATGACAAGCACCCTTTGATTCATGATTTAGATTAATGCAAAATAAAAAATTTAGCATTACACAAATTCAAAAGCCCCTGTCCATCCGCAATGCTCTCTATGCTACAGCTTCAGCCTTAGAAGCTTAGAGACATAAAATGTTATTTTATGTTTTTCAGTAAGCCATCATAATTACACCTTATACCTTATCTCACCATACTACATATAATATTACAAAAAAAAAAAAAACTCATAATCCTCACTGCACAAAAAACTATATCTCAAGACTGACAGATTATTACGATCTATACACAACGGCACAAGGTTGATCGGTAAGCCTCACTTCATCACAACAGGCTCAAGCAGATTAAAGAGAACACAAGAATAATGATGTTGCTATAGCAACAGTCCAACTCCAGAGAGAGGACTGATTAGCTGCTCATGTAAGTAAAAAAAAAAAAAGAAACAAAAGAAACAAAGAACTCTCTCTCTGGGTCCATCCATAATCATCACTCCCTTGAACATTAAATATATCTTACAAACAGTGGCCCTGTGAGTTTGTCCCTATAAAATGTATTATGAAGGTCTCCATGTATAAGCGATGCCAAATCCAGCTTAGAGAGCCGAGGAATCTCATCCAGTCACCACAGCATCCTTTGTTTACACACAGGGCAGCATTTAATGTGATCATTACAATTGCCGAGTAGAAGTAAGGAGCTAGTGACTCTATCAAGCAAAGCCAGTGGCTGAGCTAATGCAGCTAATATACATCAGCAGCCAGAGCCACTTAACGCTGAGCATATCAGATCAACTCGCGGGGAAAGGTTCACGGAGATAAGGACGCGATACGTGCTGTGTACACAGGAAAGAGAAAATACAATCACGCTGATAAATAAAACACGCACGCTGATTAAATAAAGACGTCTCCATTTGTTTTTAATGAACTGAAGCTTTGTATCCTCTTGATGGCCTATTAATTCTGGTACAGGTTGACTCAACAGACTGCTGAGATGTTCTTTTCACAGGCACACACACTGGGAATGTGAAAAAAAAAAAACATCTGCTTGTGATAAATCTAAACACTTTGTTGACCTATTAATACACATTCAACCTACAGGATGTGTGCAGCTCATATGAGATCATAACATCATATCTGACACGGATGATTAGCTGTAGATACGCAAGAATATGTGCTGCTGTAAATGTTTTGCCTTCAGGACTCAGGATAAAAAACAAATACATAAACTACTGCTCACACGTGTAGGGTAAGTACTTTAAATTAAATTTATGCATTAATTTAATCAAAAGTGCCAAAGATTTCTTAAGAAAATGACAAAATTTGAAAGCCGAGACATTGTTTTATATCAGAAGTAACCTGCTTGTCTAGTCTTGTCTGTCGGCGTGTTGTCTTTTTGCTCTTTGCTCCGTGATGTATTTTTTACATGATGTGTAGTGTGAGAGTGGCATGGCTTGTTGGACATAGTAACAGAAACTAAGGTAACTTTTTTTTTGAAGCAAGGTGGTATTTATATAGACATGAGCAAGTATCATGACTGGTGTTTTGAGAAAAAACTACTGTTATAATAGATACATCATAGATTTGTCCTGAAGTTGCGTGACAACTGCTGTGTTGATAACTTGTAAAATGTAAATTTGTTCCTCATTAAAAAGGTAAGGACCAGTGCTACCTTCCAAGAAGACACTGTAAATAAGGCTCTTTGGGAATTTCGGCTGCTTTGGTATCTGCTTTGCTGTCTGACGCCTGAAAATCGAAACATGGAGAGCAGATGCTCTTGAAAAATCAGACTATAAATAAAGTCTTACAAGGCCAATTAGACACCAACATAAAGTAAATAAGTGATACTATTTAACATTTCTTCTACACTGCAGATTTACCTCATTTAATTCCTATCATGCCACAACAAGGGTGTATTTTAACACTTAAAAATCTCTTTAATATAGTTCAAATAGATTTCCTTTAACTTTTGAAATTGCTTCAGAACTTCTTCAGAAATTGCAGCTCTTTACAAAATACAAGGGATTGTGACACTATAAGATCAGTGAGCTGTTCCTTGTTTTTCTCTTTGAAAGAAAAAAGGATCTGAATTTGACTGATGCCTGCACTGGCTGCTTTTAAGTGGAAACATCATGTTTCTTGGGGCGTCGAGGGCTGGGACTAATCTCTTTTATCACTGCCTCATTAATTATCTCATAAAGGAGACAAAATGCATTCAATGCGGTAAGATGACTAGGTTTTATTTAATACATTTAAAAAAAAACTTTAACAAGTAGGTGTCTCGAGACCTTGCGTTTTTCCCTCATTCCATTCCCCGCATCTCATGCTTTTTAAAGCTAAAATGCCTTCTGTGTGAACAGCATATAAAAAAAGTCCATAAAAATGGGCACAATGTATTGTGTTATTTTGAATACATTTTCAGTATTTATTTTTCACAGGTGTTTTACACATATTTTGGGTTAAAGCATTGGTTTAAAAGTTTACTTCACTTCGGAACATTCATTCACAGATTTGTGAATGTGTCTTTACACACGGACGAGTGTGACATCATATACCTCTGTAAATAAATATAATTTAAATTCACGTCTCGCACACGTCAATGCACTTTCAATGGAACGTATAAGTTCGCTTCGAACTGGAATCATGGCGGAATATCCCGTGATGTCCACTTCGCAGGGCACTTACGTTCAAATAGAATAAACGTCTGAAGCGATGAGAGAAACATACAAAATGTGCAGAGCGGGGAGCGCGAGGACTGGAATTGAGAACCGCTGGGTTAAAGGAACCAGCAGGGTTAAATGTCAGTAACCTTAACGGATAATGTCCTGGAAGAAAATTACCAGTACCTTTTCCATTTTTCTATGGATTTTTTTCTTACAGTGTATGGGCACCTTATGTATGTGGGTTGGGTTTGGTTTTAATACTTAAAGGAATAGTTCACCCAAAAATGAAAATATTGTCATCATTTACTCACCCTCATGTTGTTCCAAACCTGTACAAGTTTCTTTCTTATGTTGAACACAAAAGAAGATATTTTGAAGAATTTTGAAGAACCAAACAGTTGTTGGTCTCCATTGACTTCCATAGTAGGGAAAGAAATACTATGGAAGTCAATGGGGACCATCAACTGTTTAATTACCAGCATTCTTCAAAATATCTTCTTTTGTGTTCAACATAAGAAAGAAACTCATACAGGTTTGGAATGACATGATTATTTTTTGGTGAACTATTCCTTTAAGTGTTCAAATTATTAATAGCACAAACACAAACTCTTAAATGTCAAATTTAGCATTATATGTGTGAAATCTCTCATTATATGTTGCTCTCTAACAACTTCGACAAATAGATCTGATAATAATTCTCTAATTGTCACAGAGAATGAGTTCAAATAATGAGTTTCAAACAAAAGATTTGTGGTGGGAGTAGTGACGGCTGTGCAAGAAGCTTTAGTGCCAGCTCAAAAAAAATGGACCATCGGGTTCATGGACCTCTATTCTTGGACATATGAGGCTTAAGTGGATTTGTGCTTTGAAGTAAAAAAGCCAGTGTCAGTCAGAGCTAAATCAAGCCTCCGGGGCTCTTACTGGGCCTTCAGTGGAACTAGCAATTATCCATTAATTACATCCTGAGATATTTGCTAATGGACTCCACCATTCTGAGGACTTCACTTCAACTGAAAAATCAAGACATAATGTTCAAATGTGCCCGGGCAGTCTCTTTACTCTAGCAAAATGAGGAGATGACCTCATCTCTTGTGTAAGCAATTAGTGTTTGGCAGCCAAAAAGAAAAGAAGGGCTGTCTGCTGTAACAAACATACACAGACCACGGTCAAGCCTAACTGCACCATTGAATGATAATTACAGCGCTTGCACGCCACTGTTTGGGGTTTGTTTTAAAACACTAAATATTACATTTCTGACTGAATTAATTCAGTAATTAATTCAGATTAAAGCGCTTAACATGCTGTCTGGGTTCAAACTTTAATTCTAGACAATTTCAATTTTTGTTAAAAACATTGAACTCTTTTTTTTATTAGATTAGCTAATAAAGTTTGAAAAAATCTCCCACTGACTTGCTGGAAATGTTTAAATCTATTCAAATCATTGTAATATTTGCATACTGAGTACACTTTGTTACATTTATTTGCATACTGAACTGTGATTGGTCCTGACTTCCTTGAATATATTACACTGCAACTGTGTTGACTCTTGTGTGCAACTGACAGAAAACAAAATCCATGTTGAGTATCATGACAACAGCAGACTTCATTTACACAGAAACACAACTTAAAACCAGCACTAATTAGTCTAAATATTTAACCTAATGTAAAATCCAGCTCCATTTGAAAATAAACTAGGTCATTGTTCAGCACATCATGTGATTTGGGCACTTAAATAGAATGGCTAAAAGATCACTCCAATGAATGTAATGTGAAACTATTAGCAATATTAAAAATGACTTACTTTCATTCGAGCCTTGACTTTCATCCCATGATCTGATGTAATCATCCTGACAAAAACAAAGGAGTGAAACAATCAAAAATGTACTCCACAGAATAAACTTCACACATTTAGGCAAGAATAATACTTTTATCACTGTGCATCTATCATTAACCAAACTTAAAAGTACAATACTAAGATATTTTAATTGTGAAAAGCAGTGGGAAAGCACTAATGGAAAAAGGAAGGATGAAACTTAGAAAACATTCTGAGAGGCAAACAAGACAAATAAATGAAATGTCAAACGAAGATGCATGAGCAACTTAGACTGCATAAAAATGGGTTACAGATTTGATAGCGAATATTAGATCAAGCATTTTAAAAGAGACATCAAACACAAGCAAAGTCATGATACAGCACTACTGACCTCCACTTCCTGGTGAAATGTGAGAAGGATGAATCAAAGACAAAAGAGAAGGAGACAGTTAGAGGAGAGCGATGCATCTCTGAGGAGCAACTATCAAGAAAAAAAGACTTTGAATATATCCTTGATATTCCCTCATGTGTCCTTATAAAAGAGGCAGTTGCTTTAAGATAATTATACACTTGGTGCTCATAACACTTGAAATGTTTCAGCACTCTGACTAATAATAATAATAACAACCTTTTTGTAAAGTTCACAAGCTTATTAGTGTCGTCAGCAGTCATTTATCTTTGCAGTTATAGGTGTAAACAGGCGGTGAAATTGCATATTGACCGAATTTGGCTTTGTCAGCTACAACAGCGCAATAAATTATTATTTTTCTGCAGCAAATGTTTAAGTCACAAGTCAAGTGGCAATACATATGCTTTATCACTCCTGAAATGTAGACCATTAAAAATTACTTATTCATTAACAAGTAGGTCTTGATGAAATACATTACTACCTCATCTATTTAAGACCTGACTTAAAATGAAAAGCATGCTAACTATTATTTTACTATATGAATATGTGCTCCTGATATGACACAACCTTTTCAAAACAAATGAAAGACCAGTGGCTCAAAATACAGTGCTGCATTGCTTAACAGTCCCTGGTGCTGGACAGCCTTGTTATTGATTTCCTGATACCTGCATTATTTAAGTCAGTTTTTGCTGTCTTGGCAAACTAGAAACTGTGTGGCGTACTGAGACATTAGATGTCCATATCAGTAAACATCGAATGGCCAGAGTGGTGAAACCTCTTGAATTGATTTTTTATCTTTAGTTTATGCAAATTTTAGCAGCCACCCATGGAAACACAACCCTAAATTCTTTCGTACGCACTTCTATTAAGAAGAGAACTGTACACTCAGTAAGCGTGAAGAATGTGGAAAATATTGTGTCACATCGATGTGTTCCCCCCTCTCTGAAAAGATGCAAGAATGAATCAGAGTAGAGAAATTTCGCCATGGCTTACAGAAATATTGCCACAAAATATCATCATCATCTAATTTTATATGACCATCATCACAACACATCATCATCAAGATTTCTTAAAAGCTTAAAAAGCTTAAGATTTCTTCAAGCTTAATAGAGTGAAACAGTGCCCAGCCACCTTTTCAGCGTCATTGGTTGCAGAAGTATTTTTTTTTTAAGTCTTTGTTTAACAGTTATAAACCATAAATCAAAGATGAACTTTACAAACTTTAATTTGACGCAAACTATAGGGAAAAAAATAAATATATAATGTATTTAAATTACTTCTAACTATACTGCAAATACATTTACATATTTTTGTGCTTAATAAAAATACCCTGCAATTGTACTTTTAGTATACTAAACTGGTATACTTAAAGTCTGCTAAATTAGATCAACTAATTTTGTACTTAATGCACTTTAATTGTGCGGAAATAGTGCTGAAGTCCAACTAAAATATACTTAAGTATATTTGATTGTGCTAACGTGTAAGTATACTTTAGGTACATTTTAAATATCTTGCATTTAAACACCGATATCATTCAAAAATCAAATAATCCTCATCAATAGTAACATTAAAACACATTTTAAGCTTAATATTAAGAAATGTGCACTGTGCACAAGTAGTCTTCCAGATAAAGTGTCATTATAATTTTTATGTCAGTAAGTTTGGCTGTGAAATAATGTGGGCTGATGGCTTCAACAAAAGCATATACCATAGATTGACAACTTCAGCTCACAGTAGGTCTGTCTTTGTTCTCTGTAAAGGTTTATATAACTTATCATTAAAATTCAATTCTCCTGTGGAGAAAAAGAAAAGGAATTCAAATTCCGGAACCCGAATGTTACACTCTATGGGCAGTAAGAAACAGTGGCTCAACCAATGGTGGAAGTTTGGAGCGGGGCTATCTATCTGTTTAACTAACCAATGGAAGAAGAAGAGAGCATCCAGATGAAACCTGTTTTGGAAACAATCATTATTTTTTACCATAAGGAGCCACTGGGGGCTTAGAAATTATTTTCTTTAATGAAGGACATATCCATTTTATGAACCATCATATTAAAAACTCTAACATACGTCAGTCCAAAATGTGATCACATGGATGCGGAATCCCAACAGTTTGTTGTCTTTTAGAGAATAAAGACATCTCAGAGTCAGCAGCACTTGAAACCACAGTCTAGGAAGCAATCATCTACAGTTGAGCATCTCCTGTATCTGGAGTCAGCTCTTCTTTGGCCTGCCTTGAGTGAAGGCTGCCAGGAATATCCCTCAGAGGACACTGGTCTCATCAAAAACACCACAGAAGGCATCAACCCCTCCTGTGCTGACTGACAGCTCTTTTATCCCTCATATCTCTGCACTGTAATCGGGCATGTCTGAACATGCACTCTGTAAATTCAGCTTTGATTTGGAAGCCCTCAAAACACCTGTGTATGTTTATATGACATACGAGCATTTGACTGGCACCTGAGAAGAAGATGAAAAGTGATATACACATACGTGTGCGTGTGTGTTCAAGCAGCAGTTGGTGGGTGAACTGGATCTGTCTTTTTCACTCAAACTTGGCAGTTACTTCACAATGCAGGGAAAAAATGCAGGAATGTACCATTGTGCTCCTGTGTTGCTGCTGCTATGAAATCATCTGCGACAGTGACACAGCACAAAGACATCAGGGAACTAAATTCACTAAAAATATGGGTTTATTGATAGTGACAGTCAGGGGCGGTTCTAGGATTTCATCTTTAGGGGGGCTTAGCCCCCTAAATATAAATTAATTAAAAATAATAAATATAAATTAGATAAAAATTACCTAAATAAATAGTACTGTGCTTATGAAAACTGTATTACTCTATGAAGTAAACTGACACAAAGTTACAGAAGATAGTTAAGAGCAGTGAGTGATTCTCATTTTTTTTCTTTTGTTGTTTGATTCACATTATTAGCCTAAGAAATGCATGGATCCGTTATACTGGCACACATCCAATATTTTCTTAACTGTTTGTGTTTATTTAAGACGTAACCGACTGTGTTTACTTGGATACTCGTCAAGACAGCCATTGTGACATAATATTGTGTGTATTTGCTCGAGAAGATGCGAAAGTGAATGACCCAATCTCATGAAAGTGCGTTCCAATGACACGATTTTCTGTTTCTATTTGGTGTGCAAGCAGAAACTGATTTTGGCGTGCATATGAAACACAATGGTTAGGTTTAGGGGTGTGGGGAATGTGCGTATCATAAGCACTCCAAATAGAAACAGAAAATCGTGCCATTGAAACGTACTTTCATGTGACCTTGCTGCTTCATTCAAATGTGCGTGCGCTAGTGGTGTCAAAATTAGCGCGTTAACGCATGCGATTAATTTTTTCAGATTAACGCGTTAAATTTTTTTAACGCAATTAACGCAGGGGCGGGGCTTGGGTTGGCCACTCCATTCACAACTGCTGCCTCCGTCTCTTTTTTCTTGAAAAGGATTGCGTTTATTTAGATGCAGAACGTCTTTATGACCAAATCAAACGGGAGACGTTTCAGACGCGCGCTCTAACGTCACCTCCGCACCAGGCCCGAGTCAAACAAGCGCGGAAAAGATACTGTGCTTGTAGCGCGCGCTCTTCAAAAAATACATGCACAAAGGTGCCGGCGCGCGCTGTAGCCTGTATCATTTCATATCAAACAGCGAAAGAAACTACGTGCATGCAATGTCCTAATTATGCCGTCAGTTAAGGCATGAGGTTACCAAAAAGGCGATTAAAGCTGTCTTTAAATTGCGTGCATGCATCACATTTAAGAACATGTCTCTGAAATGGTTTTAAAAACTGTCCTGAGGCACCCCAGCACTGTCTCCCTCATCTAAACACCCGATTCAACTCGTCCGCTCATTAGTAGAGACTTTAAGACCTGAAGTGGGTCAGAAAAGGTAAAGAGATTTGTGAGAAAATAAGACGCATGTCAGATCCGCGTCACGTTCAGCAGCAGCAGCTTTTAAAGCAATAGCAGACAAATAAGCTAATAACCAGCTGCTGTGATGTCTATTAATCCAAGAACAAAAGAAAAAAGAGGAAATCAATAACTTTTGTAGCTTTAAGAGGTTCATATATTTAATTTAGAATTTAGTGTTTGGTAACTATTCATTTTCTGTATATTTCTGCAGAAGGGCACAGGTAGGTAAATATGTCATTTATTATAATGGGTTCATGTGAAGATTGTTTTAAGTTCACTTAAATTAGAAGTTAAGTCTAATAAATTTTAAAATTGATAGCTCTCAATTATACTGTAATGCTGAATGGCTACAGTCAATGGTTAAATATTCAGGGGAAAAAACTATTTTATAGAGACATCAGTAGTATTGATATCAGTGATGCTGGCCTTCAATCATAAAAAAAGATGCCATTAAAGAAATATTAAAAATATACTGTCTTTATGTTGTTTGTACATTGTACATTTGAAGATTGAATGTGAAATTATTGCAATATAAAAGTATATTTAAAAACTTTAATGTTAGGTGGAATTAATCGCGATTAATCGCAATTAATTTTAGAAAAATGTGCGATTAATTAGTTAATTTTTTTAATCGATTGACAGCACTAGCGTGCGCACATTAACGATCTATCACAGCACGTGAGTACCACATTGAGATCGATAAACGAGCGAGAATGATAAACTTTCTTGAGGAAGCAGCACTGGCCTGATCGTTCAGATAGCTGATTATAGTTTTAGGGGGGCTGAGACGACAAATAGGGGGGCTGAAGCCCACCTAAAAAGGGTCTAGAACCACCACTGGTGACAGTTTTAAAACTGTCAAATGACGGCAGAAGTTTATTTAAGTGCACTAAACTCACTAACTATGGCAATCAGAAAAAAATATTAACATGTATTTACCTGACAATTCACAGGATTCATGTAACGTCATATTCTTCCATCTGGAGGCCAAAACTAGGTTTTCCTCTGCTGCCTGCCAGTAATTTTTACTAGGTTTGTACTAGTAAGTCCTAATGCTCTAAGACAGTGATATTAAATAACAAAATCAATATACAACTTATTGATGATTCATACATACACTTATTTATGTACATGCAAGCAGATGAGTGCAAAATATGAAAACACAAAGTTTCACATTAAGCGCTTTCCCATAGAAAACCATTATAAAGAAAATGCTTAACTTGCATTTTGATGCATTGTGTTCATATTATTGGCTTATCTGATTGACTGTATATAGTATGCATAATCAATAAATTGCATTTTTGATCTTTTGATATCTCTGTTTTACTACATTTAAACCACATTAAGCATTTTCCATATCAAGCATTTTTGAATGTCCGATTTGTGAAAAATTACTCTCATAATTCTTGAGTCAGTTTGAATCAGACTTACTCAGAAAGTGAAAGTGAATCAGTTCACAACACTTACTAAACTGTGAGTAATTTTTGGATTTGACAGTTTCTAAATAAATCAGAACCGTGATGTGTGATTCAGGTTTGTGAGACATGCATGAGTCTATTTACTAACTGGGTGTTGATATATGATATACGTGTAAATAAAGATAAACACAACACTGTGTAATAATGATATTCTAAAAATATACATTAACATTTTCCCCAAACAGGCACGGATATTCTTACAAAACAGTGATGTATATTGTATGGCACACATACAATCAGGATCACTAGAATAAGAGGATTAAACAAAAACACCCTATTTCATCATATTATAACTGTTAAAACGTCCTTTAATTTCAGCACACAGCAGAGTTGTTAAAGGCTAAAGTAAGAAGTTCTGCACTTAATAAGCTGAAGCGCTACTGAACAATAGTGTTTATCTTGCGATTCTGTCATTTGTCCAAAAAAAGTAATTTTGCTCCAACATATTTCATTTTAGGAGCCAGCCCTTGTCACTTTTTTGTCTGACACACTGCTTTCAGCTTATGTCCTCCCACTATGTTGTCTCTTTAATTTCACGTCATGCCTTGTAACCTTGAGGGGATTCAAGTATGGCTGTGACTATTCCGCATTTTCTGCTTCCACACATACTTGAGATTCGCTCTGACAAGTTTTGCATGCTCAAAATTACTCCTTCTTGGAGGCACACAGCGAAACAGTCTTCCATAATTGATTAAAGCCGGATGGACCCCGGTGGTAATGACCTCACAATGGCCTCACACCTACGCATTCATCACTCCACAGTGTTGCCGACAATCACACAGGCTCCTCGCAGTTCATAAACACCCCAGGCAATGCATGATGCTGAGGACCCACACATCCATTCTCCCTTTGACTCTGCATCTAATCGGCCGTGTTCCACAAGCCAAGAAATCAAGAGGAAAAACAGATACTGTATTATATATCGGAACCTTCCCAACTATGTTTTCACTGTCACACCACGGCTATAGCTGACAGGCAAGCACAAGCCTCCCACTTGATTTATGCATTGGGCCTTTTCCGACTGGGCTTTTCAGATTAACCGAACACGAGCACATCAAAAGCACTGCTAACAGCCCACTCCCTTGACTGTGAACATATCCTGGCTTTCCTCATGTAGAAAAAAACTCTGGCCTGCCATTCTGTTTTTACAGAGCCAAGAGCAGCAGGCAGCTCCTCCAGGACAGAACTCCAAAGAGAGTGCTGACTTCTCGGTGAGAATGCCCTGAGAGCGTTTGTCACTGACTTTAAGTGAAAACATATAACTGAGGGTGAAAGCCTTGTGGTGACTTTTAGTGTTATCTCTTAGAGACATAAGAGGTTACCGCGTGCACTTTGATGCATGAGAAATGTAACAAATTGAGATTGCTTGACTTGAAGCCTGACTCATTGTAAACAGATGAAGTGATCCATCTAGCACAGATGCCCAGCAGATACACAGCACTGTAATGTGCTATAATGGACAACACACAGATGGACAATGAGATCACGTTGTAATATTAAGAGCAACTCACACGTAACTTATAATGATAAATCATAGTTTGCCAACTTGTGCCTCATGTTGGAAAAAATTAAGTGCTCAAGTGTTATACAATAGTTCAATAAATAAAAAGTTAATATTGAGGCACGTTCACAACAAAAATGGTAACTACAAAGATAACTATATTGGTGTCCACATAAATGGACGATAGCGATCTGTTTATTATAAGCACGAGCTACAGTTGTTTCATCTGCCACTTTAAATACTTAAGCTCTTTAAAATCGGGAAGATTCTGATTGGCTGTCAATCAGCTGGAAAAAAATACTTCTGAAAGTGATTCCACCTATGTCATTCCTCTGTGCTGATACTGTGACTACTGTGGTGTGGACTTCCCTATTCTTATAGAATCAGAACAATTATTAAAACATTATTTTTATAGTTACCCTCCTTAGTGTGCAACGCCTTGACGTACGTTTCAGACACAGTTCCAAACAAAGCCACAGACGAATTAACTGTTGTAGTAGTGAATCAACACACCACAGTGTTGTTTAGTTCCAGAATGAATTGCTGTGTTTAAATGAATCAGTTTAGTGAATGATTCATTGAATGTTTCAAACCTAAATAAATCATCAGTATTTTTGAACAAATTGGTTGAGCAACTGGAACTAACTGTTGTATATATTATATTATATTATATAATATTATTTTGTTATATTGTTTAAACACTTGGTCCAAGATACTTTAAAACTTCCCTGCATACCTTTACGGAGCTCTTTAGGCTTAATCCAGCCTCATTAACACTGGAGGCAAAATGCACTTTAACTGGGTTTAGAACAAGTCACTTAAATTGGACATTCTCGAAAAAGCATGTCTTATTTCATGTACATTGAGAATAAATGCCACCTTCATCAAGGATGAGCAGTCTTGGGTGAAAATAACACTGTCATGCTTGTATTTGTAATTGGATGCCCAGAACAAGAGCCTTTTTATTTGGCGGTTTTGGTAGGTCAGCTTGATCTTCAGAGAACACAGTGTTTGGTACCCAGACTCCCAAGGGCTACCGGAAACAAGTCAAGAGAGTGACAGAAAACGAAGTATTGTACCTATTGGAAAATGAAGGACATGTTAAAAGAGTTGTAAGACCAATTTCATGTTTGGAACTGGACCAAAGCCTCCAAAAATTAGCCTGGGTATGCCACGCACCGCAACTGCACTCTCCAGATAAAAAGTCCAATTCAGCAAGAAAGGCCCAGACTCCAGGAGCAGAATGATGAAAGGCCAGTTTCTCTCCACTCAATTAAAGCCCACCTACACTCCTGGTCTATAGCCAAGACGTGGTGCTGCAATGCCCTTACTCGCTTTTGTCAACAGCCATCCTACCGCACTCAATTTCCCTTGCCCTGCAGGCCCTCGACCTCGTTCTCTGGACAATCTGGCCTGTTGAGTCTCTCAAATGGGGCTGAGAGTGACAAACAGATGTGCATAAACATGCATCAACTGTGTTCCAAAAAAAAAAAGCATAATGTTTTGCATTTGAGTGCACTGAATGCTGATGGCTGAGATCTTAATGGGGTATTTTGGTGTATCATCTTAAACTGCATTATCCGTAATTATGGACCATATGCTATGCTCCTCTGGCAGTTGCGAGGGCATTCCCACCTCCACAAGCATGCGACTGGAATCTTGATGGACCGAGATGGGCCAGCACTGAGGTTCCCTGCGGTAGGTCTGCACATCCAATCGGCTTGTCAGTTGAGATCACTCACTTCTTTTGACAGCCAAATATTGATGCATTTGCATACTGCCAGGTTATTTTAAACTACATTCACCAGCGCCAAACACATACTTGCTTAGCTGTACCAAACAAAGGCCTCGACAGAGTTCAGTCCAAAAAAGAGACTGATGCATTCAATATTTAAGCCACAGTGAAAATTTCATAAATTAAGAAAAAGACACTAAAGCAGTCACAGGAAACAGGCTTCCTCCACCCACCCTGAAAAACAAAATGTGAATTTTAAAGGAAATGCCAATGAATGGTTAAATGGAAGACCATTTTCAGTGTAGGCTTGAAACATTTTTGCCTCATTAAAAATGAAGTGGAGGAATAACAGGTGCAAGCCGACACAGCGTTCCGGAGCTAAGGGAAAGCACTGATTTTTAATGAGCTTCTTCTACATCGAGAAGGGGGGGAGAGAAAGAGAGCATTTGCCAGCCACTGGAGAATTGGTCAGAGATGCTGGTTGTTTACTTTCAGTAGCATAGATAACGGATTCACTCCTGGTTTCTCTCTTTAACAGCCGGGTAAGGTGTGGGGTGAAATTAGACAGAGTCGTTTACCCTCAGCATCTCTATAAGCATTTACAGACAATGAACATGAACATATCACCCAAGATGTCCAAGTGAGCAAATGTGCACTAAATTGATCCATTTCATCATTTTTTTTTTTTACTCCCTTGAATTATTTTTATCATATCTCGTTAAGATGTAGACTATAATGTTGGAAAAATCTGATATATAGCTCACTTCAAAATTAATGTTGCAAAGGCAATCGTGAATATAATTGTGTCCAACAGGGATTTGTCATTTTAAATGACCCAGTCTATTACATTCTTGCAGTATATTTGGTCTTAAATACTGACCATGAAATAAGATTTAATTTTCCACTTGTATGGAAATAGATAAGAGAGCATGCCAAAAATGGTTCTGATTTAGTCAGTTGATCAGAATGTAATGCAATATAATCTAATGCAGTCACTGTGATTAAAATAAATAAATAAATACAAATCAAAACTCAATGTAAATTGAATAATATTACACTTTGGAAGTCTCAAAACATTATTAAAATCAATCAACCAAAACTTTTATTTAAAAAATGGACCTCACTCAATATGTTAAAATGAGACTCTGACATACTTCACTAAGATTCCCAGATGGGACCAAATTATGATGTGCTGTATAGCTTTGACATGCCCTGACTATTCTCCAAAGGCAGGACGTTTTCAGACCAATGTCTTCAATTTAAAGAAGTCTATTTTTAGATTTATTTCATCTGTAAGAAGGGCAGACCGACTGGCTGAAAGATCTTTGTGTCAACTTTCCATTTTTAGGTATCATGTCTCATATGATTTCATGGATTTGACAAAACAAGGTAATAAAATCTATCCGCCTACCATAATGGGACCCTTGAATTACAGAAGGCCTGACAGCAGGTTGGTAGTTCACATAAATTTTTTTAAACATTTAGGCTGTTGTGATAATTCAAGTAATCATAAATTAAATGAATAAAAAAAACACATGGCTTGAATCTAATATGAAAGAACTACAAAGAACTACATATATATATATATATATATATATATATATATGTATATAATTTTTTTTTAATGTTTCCATAATGAAATAAAAAGTAATCAGAAACCAGAAGAGTGAGGACACCTCCTAAGAGTTCTCGAATAAACTTCAACATCAGACTCATTACAATGGTCTCACACTGTATCTAAAACATGAAAATGTTATAATCAACCAAGAATGGAATACACAATGAATATGAAATATTAATGTCAAATTACATGCCTCTAAATGTGCATCAGTGTGTGCTCATGAGCCTTTCATGTTCTGCTGCTTTCATCAGTGTTCGCTTGAGTTATATCATTATTCTGCTCTGAGAACCTCAGAGGACTTTAAAAGCCAGCATCAATTTGGATTATTTGCCTTTGTCACAAGCAACACTTTAAAGATGAAATAAGCTGTGTTCAGAGACAGATTAATTTTCAGAGTCTACACCAGTTCCATCTCTGTCTCTGATCAAAGATAACAGGTGACTGTTAAAAAGGTACTGAACTGTGTCAGAGGGCCTGCTGATGTCTCAGAATCCTTGCAATCTCAGAATAATAAATACATTCATAAGCATGGTTTACCATGATATGAAACCACATATAAATGCATTTAAATATTGATTCTTTGTTTGGACAGGGTTGAGACAGTCTGTGTGAGTGCATTAAAATCAATATCCAATTATAATGCAAATTATGTTAATCCATGAAGTGTGTGGTTGGGCATATATCAAGTTAAGAAGTTACTCATTTGCCAGTAAAATGAAATATAATTAAACTTTTAGCATTATATTAGTTTTGCTGGGAGACAAGTTTACTTTTCTGGTCTATGTTCTTGTTCAAGGGGTCCTGATTCTGTCATATCCTGCACATACTGCATGTTAAAAGAAAAAAATCTAAAAAAAAATACTGTTTTGCATTAATCATTCACAATTAGGAACTTCCCATCTGTGCAATGACATGACAACCCAAACAAAACAGCAGACAGCATGTCACGGGCCAGTGCTATTCAGTGCTACTGAAGTGTGTCACCTCAAGTACAGTTCAAGAAACAGCAGCAAGAACAACCTGCATTTTAATTAGATGGTTGAGTCAGAGACAGCAAAAAGGTTGAGACTTGTTTTCTCAAAGATGTTTTGGTTTTCTGTGTTGGACAAGCATTGCTCCTCTGCTATTCATATGTTTGAGATGGTGTGATCAATACTCATTGATCGGAGAATATAGAGTCTGCTGCAGGGCCTAGTTTGAATGTAATTCACTGATGTAGAAATGCTGTGTCCATCTATTTATAATCCTGGTCTAATTCGCACTTAATCTTTTCATTCCCACATTTTGATAAATTCCGGGTTCTCGTAGATGTGTTTTTCCACCGTAATCATTTAAGGAGTTATACACTTAATCCAGTTCTAGAAGGGTAAAAATAGCTACCGGCCAAACACTGATGGAGATAAATCACAGTTTCTATTGGACAGTTTAATGTTTCATTTGGAGCAGCAAAATTCAACAGAAAACAACCGAGGACTTTTTAGTTTTCAAGAACAGTAGGTCACCTGCAAACTATAAATAAACAAGAAGTCATAATGTTAATCATCACCATATGTCATTTTGATTGTGTAGCATATTCATTATAATTCTTGATTTTTGAGGATATTTTTCCTTACGATGCCTTGGATGATTTTGCATATGCATATTCATAAAGAAATGCCACTGAATAAAGGATCAAATAACATACCTGTACAAGGACACATGCAACAACATGACCTTTGAGAGAGAAATCAATCCATAAATCTCCCTCTGAATACATGTGAAGCCCTAATCAATTATTAAAGTTGCCTATTATTACATCACATCAACCAGCTGGCCAATGAATGCCACTCTAATGAAATCTGCTTTATTCAGTAATCAAACCTATTGTCAATTAAACAAACAACAACAGATGGTACATTGTTACCAAGTAGCCTATTTAGGGTTTGACTGAAGATCTGAGCATTTTTAGAGCATTTTACCTTTGCCAGACACATCCAAAGATTTGTCTAAAGTCTTTTATAGATAATATATATATAAAGCATTCTAGTACATTTGCAGCATGAACTCAACAGTTCAGCCTATTCTATCACAAAAGCTATGTATTATCTTAAATGCAACTGCTTTGAAAATGAATTGATTTCTAAGGGAATCTTGAAGGACTAATGGTGTTTTAGGAATAAGACTGTCCAGCATAACCATTCTTAACACTTCCTAACAATGGGTATTGATACGAGCCAAAGCAGATAGAGTCACGTAATGTCATCATGCATCGCCTCAAAGATAACTCACATCTCTGAAGCGGTTCCAGTGCTTGATCTTGCGACTGTACTGGGAAATGGTGGACAGCCACTGTTCATCTTCCATGAAATTCCCCGTTTTCTCCGCTTCTTTCCCACTCTTAACGTCCACCTGCACGGAAAACCGTATGAGCATCAGCAACGGGACGAGAAGACATCCCAGATCATTCATCCACACCATTATTCCGCTTGTCTGATGTCTCGATTCCTCTGCTTTAAAGGGCGAGAGACGGATGCTGAGACTACAGTGAAGTGTGACCTGATTACAGGATGCGTCTTCCCTCTCTCTCTCTCTCTATAGACCAATAGAGAGAGAGAGATGAAGACGCGAAGAGCTGCTGCTAGCCTGCTATCAAGCTTGTCAGTAAACGCGCGCTCGGAATTTCATTAAATTCTGCTGTTGTTACATTATAGGATCATTCGAGATGTCAGTTAGCCCATCACCACTAGAACAGCAAATAACCATGGGAAAATAATTATGCTCCACACTTTTACCTGCCGTGCGTTTTTAAAACAGAAGTATTTTCCGCTTAGAACGCAGGATGATCACTATATTGTTCTTAAAACAAATGTTGGCTACGATTTCATTTGATTTTCTCGTTTTTAAATGTATGTATAATAATAACGTATACATTTAATTGTTTTTTTACAGGTGTATCAGTACTATTTTGTAAAATATCAGTACTATTTTGTAAAATCTATTAATAAAAACATTTATAAAATTCTATAAAAAAGGAAATATTTGAGTCATCTTTCTATATATAGTCTACATATTTAATTTATATGAGATCTAGACTCATACTGAGACCTTAAGAAATGAGCTAAATCTAAATATCTCAAACAATTTATTTACAATTTTTTGGAGAAAATGCACAGACTGTCAGGGCGTCTTTATGCAGGTTACATCGATACTCCAGTAAGAGGCGACAAAAGAATATCATATGAGTGCTTCATTGGTCATTTATTCAACGAATTCTTCAAAATGCTTATTCATTTAGAAATGAAACAAGGGACTGTCCTTGTGGGTCATTGGATCATTCACTCAACCTACTTGTTGAAAAAATTGCCTCACATAGTGACTGGCTGAATTCGGCAGTAGAGACTACCATACTACTCATATTTCTACAATACTTTTATATTGCAGGAATTGTAGTAGCCACTGTCTTTATGAGTGCATCACTGAATCATTCATTCAACCAGTTCACTCAAAATGAATTTGTTCAACTTAATAAATATTTCTAAATACCTTAATCGCATTTTCCCTGGTGACAAGTAATATCAAGCCAACACAAAAATGTTTTTTCTTTAAAGGGATAGTTCACCCAAAAATGAAAATTCTGTCATTAATTACTCACCCTCATGTCGTTCCAAACCCGTAAGACTTTGGAACACAAATTAAGATATTTTTGATGAAATCTGAGAGCTTTCTGACCCTGCATAGACAGAAACGCAACTACCACGTTCAAGGCCAGACAGAATTTTCATTTTTGAGTGAACTATCCCTTTAAGTAGACCTGACATACTATCTAAAAATATTGTAAACATTTTATGTAATCTTTATATGTATATGTTGATTTACATATTTACGCACATATTTAGATTGACACACTTCCTACTTGCTGTTTATTGAAATGTAAAAATTTGTTTAAAAATTGAAATTTTAAATAGGCTGAACTATTATAGTTTGCTTTGTCGCGGTATCCATAAATCAGTGAATAAAAAAACTGTTTGTGTCAATTGCCCTGTAGTATTAACCTATTTGTAAAGAGCTGAGCAGGTTTCACCTGAACAATGGGAATAAAATGGTTTGCACCTTCATTAGCAGCAGGCCTTCTGTTTCATTAGATGTTCTGTGTGCACAAGGGAAAATCTTATTATTTCATTGCTAATGGCAGGATATTAAGTAATATAATCTGTTTCCCAAATGCAACCAGTTCATATTAATGAGGAGTATAAATAGGTGTTTGGATTGAAACCATTTATGAATGTGATATTTAATACAGCTTAGGTTTGATGAGGTGTGTTATTATGCACCAAAGCAAGCAGGCAAATACCATGTTTTATTTCAACGAAACTTAAAGTGCTCAGATAGAAACATGCACCCTGATACTGACACCAAAACGATGTGACATACAAAGCACTGACTGACAGGACAATTGACAGAACACACATGACATCGTTTAGCTGTGTGTGAATATGTCAGTGTATAGTGTAACTCAATCCTGAAAGCCCCACAGGGGGTTTCAAGTGGTCATTTTTGACCATGGCTATAGTCGTCACTTGCTGTAGTTTCATACATACATATATGTATGAATATGTGTGACACCTGATTCATATGAAAGAACATAAGCTGCAGGCAAGCAATGCAAACCTCAACATACTTGACATAGAACATACGTCTCTATTAAAGACAGGGATATGGCTTTTTTTTTCTTTTTTTGCATATATCTGTCACAGTTGTGTAACCAAAAACACAAAATTCCAATTATATATATATATATATATATATAACACATAAATATCAGAACAGAACACTGACATGCCAGCATTTGGCAGACAATTGTAGGCCTATGCAAAGTAACTTTGTGCTGTTGTGCAAATTCATGCAAATACAACAAAATATTTTTTTCCATGAAAAAGGCCTCTTTACTAAGCAATTTTTAAGAAGTTAAAGAGGCTTTTTCATGATAGATAGATAGACAGACAGACAGACAGACAGACAGACAGATAGATAGATAGATAGATTCATGCAAATACAACAAAATATTTTTTTCCATGAAAAAGGCCTCTTTAATAAGCAATTTTTAAGAAGTTAAAAAGACTTTTTCATGATAGATAGATAGACAGACAGACAGATAGATAGATAGATAGATAGATAGATAGATAGATAGATAGATAGATAGATAGATCTTGCAAATCTTGCAATTATATGCAATCAGGACGTATTGTGCATGTCATTATAGACTATAAATCTAGCCCCAGACTCATTTTCATCTGACTAAGGTCTATAGAACTATTTTTTATCTGTTCACACATTCCCTGAGAATCAAACCCAAGGTCTTGTTGATGCCAGCACCATGCACAGTTTGAGATAGATAGGAAAGAATATAAGGGACACATTGACTCTATATTACTCCTTCTCCTCTCACATGTACTGAAAGAAAAGAAACATCAATGTTTAAAGGTGATGTACCACACGGACCAGGACAGGGTGCAGTTTTTCCTGTTCTCAGCACTTCCCAGCACTGCAGCGCAGTGTCACTTCTGCCACTGATATGCTGCAGTGAAGGAAAATCCTACTCTTACCCTGCTTCATTTCATTCTTTCATCTGCAACGAGACTCTGAAAAGTCCCAGATTTCATTACCTTGCACAGCAAGTCACACTCTTCTATGCTTCCCTTTAGTGATTTTTTAGTGATACTGATATGGCTTTTCACCTATGGTCTCGTTTTTGGCTTTGCTGGTTCAAGGTGGCAGTTTTTTCAGAGGTAACTGGAGACATATGGACATATATATACTAACATGGTTATAGAAAAACTGTCATATCTCATTGATCATGTAATGACCGGGTGACTGTACACTATTCTGTCTGCTCATCAAATGAATAAACAGACATAATATTGATACAAAGCAACTGTTGTGTATTGTTGCAATGTTGGAGCTGGAATTTTCCATTTTGCCATTCACCTTTTTAGAAGTCAGTGTACCAAGAATGATTTTGAAACTGATATTTAAAGGTAAAAACTTACATATTGTTAAAGTGACCATACATCCTCTTTTTCCCAGACATGTTCTGTTCGGGATTTCTAAACTGCCGAAAAATGTCCAAGTTTTGGCTTTGTTCTCATATTGACGCGCTCTCTACTGTCCTCATGCATTGCTACTTTTAAGTCATTACCTTACGCAAGTATGAAAACAATATTAAAACAAAGCCAAAACCTGGATATTTGAGGCAATTTAGAAATCCCGGCCAGGACATGACGTATGGGCACCCTACACAGGTCTAATTCTTCAGGGGTGCCTCAAACAACAATCCAGTGTGTATTTGTGTTTGAGTTAAGAAGAGCACAGAAATATCTGTTGATTTCTTGAACAGTGGCCAGTCATAATCTCTCAACTTTAAAAACGCCAGAGTTTTTGTAAAGTGCTGAGTTCTGCACTCTAGCGAATCCTCTCATAACAAAATGTGGACATGATGTAAATAAAAGATTCATTGTGAAGTGTTGACAGTTTCGTTGATTATAACTTTGTGAGATCGCGATGAACTATGAGTGACAGTGTTTTAGTGACTATAAAGTGCACGCTCTTTGTGCACTTTCATAATCCATTCAGAACATGTAAAACTTTTGTTGTCTTTCATCAGTCTCTCAACATTGCATCAGATAGCTGATGAATATACTGCAACAATGTTACAATAAAATTACAATAGAAGTACTCTGAGGTACGACAGAAGCAACGGTTTCAGTTGCAAAATTGGGTGGACTGATACACAATTGCCATGGACAACAGTGAATATTAGGAAACAACTGCAGGGTGCTACTATTGACCAATCAGAATCGAGCATTCAGAGAGCTGTGTAATAATAATACCTGATAATCTATTTTCTCTGGATTAGTTTTTATTTTAAAGCTTTAATCCTCAATTTTTGCGTTACAAGGTGTCAATTTTCATTGCTTCCTCAACAGTATCTGCACTCAAAATGTCAGCATCTGCGTTCTCTTTCTCTGAAGCACACAGCATAATCTTTAAAGTGGCTCAATTAATCTTCGCTGAAGGCGTTAAACAATGCCTTAGCCTATTATTGCCTTCCTCCGTATACAGCAATACTGGCAGACATGATCTTTGCACAATTTTGCTGACAGAAGGATTTTAGAGTTGTTTTAGGGTTAGGTTTCTCAAAAAGGCGGGCAATTGTAAATGGCATGACATTTTAATAAATTACTCATCTGCGCAATAATGTCACTGAAGGAAAGCGACCTCTTCGTGGTCCACTAGATAAGTGGCTCGGATCTCTATGTTAACCTTAACTGTAACTTTACACCTAAACTTGCTGTGCTGCGTATTGGAACTGCCTGAAAGAACACTACATCTCAGCAAGAATTATCCAACAACATCAGAGTTTCTCCTGGCCCTCTGGGAACTGGGATCCTTTTCATCATCCCCTGCAATAAATCAAATCTTAAATGGAACAGTGTTTTGGATGAAGACACACAGAGACACATTATTTAGACGCAGTGTGCATCTATACTGGGTTATGTTCTTGATGTTAATAATCAAACACATTTCTCTCTCACTCTCTCCAGTCAGATGATATTCTCAAGCCATACGCAGTCACAATTAGTTGATAGTTCTGGAGATAATAATGGTTTCAAGACTTTAAACATCAGTGACCACAGACAAAACAGAAGTCTGTCTTCTTTCCTAAAAGCATGGTGTTTCTATGGTTACTGACTACTCAAAGCAGTCCAGGGACTGTTCTGTTGCTCCTCCCCTCTCTGTGCTGCCCATTAAATCAGCTCAGTCCATGATTTCATGAAACTCTGACCACCAACACTGAGACCACCTGCATCAGTCAAGACACTTGCAGTGTCCTTTAGTCTGCCTGGATTTCATGAGGATCGAAAGGACAGTTATATATAGGTAAAGCTTCTTTAAGCATTGCCAGGGATCAAATATATGCCTGTGCTGTTCACCATATAGTAATATTTAGATGTGGAACAAGTGACTGTGGGATGGAAAGGAAGAGTTGATCAACCTAGTATGAATGCTAGCAACAGTATAATTTATATTAATGTGCATTTTTGTTTTGTATGTGTGTGTATTGTTATTCCAATGTAAAAACCACAGAACACAGATGTTGATAAGATAATAGCGTTCGTTCTTTAATGATTTCTAGTAGGAAAGCTCATGACCGCCCCCTGGTGTGCAATTTCAACACCGACTTGTTGAATGGAAATCCCAATCGATACTACCTTAAAAAGGTTTGGGGTCAGTATTTTTATTTTTTTTAAAATAAATTTATTACTTAAATTATATAAATTACAATTTAATAATATAATATAATTTAATGATATTTTTACTATGATTTTAATCAAACAAATGCAGCCTTGGTGAGATTTTCTCAAAAACTAAAATATTACTAATCCCAAAACTTTTGAACAGTACTGTATGTCTAAACAGACTAGACCCTATATATTTATTTTTCAAAGTAGTTGCAATTTTCTCACTTCAAGACAGCCATAAAGGGCAAACTAAAATAGTTCTTACCTGAATATGTATTTAAATCTCAATGTGCTTACCTCATAAATCAGACAGTTGTAAGTGCATCATGATTACATTTCTTGTAGTTTAATTCCCAAAAGGACCAAAATGTTCTTCTTTACTCCAAGAATGTATCAACCAGATCATAAAGATTATTTAAATACTTTTAATTTGGCCAATTGAATTTGGTTCATCATTTTGGGTAATTGCAAATATTCTTTGCTTTAGGTGCAAGTCAATGGAGGCTACAAAAGGAACATTTTACTTTCAGATGGAGAGCCTTTCTGTAGCACCACTGGTTGCAATGATATATATATATATATATATATATATTTATTTATTATTTACACTGACCAAAATTGTAAATGCAACGCTTTTGTTTTTGCCCCCATTTTTCATGAGCTGAACTCAGAGATCTAAGACTTTTTCTATGTACACAAAAGGCCTATTTCTCTCAAATATTGTTCACAAATCTGTCTAAATCTGTTAGTGAGCACTTCTCCTTTGCCGAGATAATCCATCCACCTCACAGGTGTGGCATATCAAGATGCTGATTAGACAGCATGATTATTGCACAGGTGTGCCTTAGGCTGGCCACAATAAAAGACCACTCTAAAATGTGCAGTTTTATCACACAGCACAATGCCACAGATGTCGCAAGTTTTGAGGGAGCGTGCAATTGGCATGCTGATTGCAGGAATGTCCACCAGAGCTGTTGCCCATGAATTAAATGTTCATTTCTCTACCATAAGCCATCTCCAAAGGCATTTCAGAGAATTTGGCAGTGCATCCAACCACCTCACAACCGCAGACCACGTGTAACCACACCATCCCAGGACCTCCACATCCAGCATCTTCACCTCCAAGATCATCTGAGACCAGCCACCCAGACAGCTACTGCAACAATCGGTTTGCATAACAAAGAATTTCTGCACAAACTGTCAGAAACCGTCTCAGGGAAGCTCATCTGCATGCTCGTCGTCCTCATCGGGGTCTCGACATGACTGCAGTTCGTAACTGACTTGAGTGGGCAAATGCTCACATTCGATGGCGTCTGGCACTTTGGAGACATGTTCTCTTCACGGATGAATCCCGGTTTTCACTGTATAGGGCAGATGGCAGACAGCATGTATGGCATCATGTGGGTGAGCGGTTTGCTGATGTCAACATTGTGGATCGAGTGGCCCATGGTGGCGGTGGGTTTATGGTATGGGCAGGCGTATGTTATGGACAACGAACACAGGTGCATTTTATTGATTGGCGTTTTGAATGCACAGAGATACCGTGATGAGATCCTGAGGCCCATTGTTGTGCCATTCATCCACGACTATCATCTCATGTTACAGCATGATAATGCACGGCCCCATGTTGCAAGGATCTGTACACAATTCCTGGAAGCTGAAAACATCCCAGTTTTTGCATGGCCAGCATACTCCCTGGACACGTCACCCATTGAGCATGTTTGGGATGCTCTGGATCGGCGTATACGACAGCGTGTTCCAGTTCCTGCCAATATCCAGCAACTTCGCACAGCCATTGAAGAGGAGTGGACCAACATTCCACAGGCCACAATCAACAACCTGATCAGCTCTATGCGAAGGAGATGTGTTGCACTGCGTGAGGCAAATAGTGGTCAGATAGTAAAACTATCTGTAAAATAGTTAAACTGCAAATAGTAAAACTGCACACTTTAGAGTGGCCTTTTATTGTGGCCAGCCTAAGGCACACCTGTGCAATAATCATGCTGTCTAATCAGCATCTTGATAATCCATCCACCTCGCAGGTGTGGCATATCTCGGCAAAGAAGTGCTCACTAACACAGATTTAGACAGATTTGTGAACAATATTTGAGAGAAATAGGCCTTTGTGTACACAGAAAAGTCTTGGATCTTTGAGTTCAGCTCATGAAAAATGGGGGCAAAAACAAAAGTGTTGTTTATAATTTTGGTCAGTGTATATGACTACAAAAATAACCTGTTAAAAAAAATTGACTGCTCAATATATCCTCGGAATGTGAAATAACTCTAAATTTGTTAAAAAGAACATGTATTATTTATTTTTTGGTAACTATATTACATTACATACACACAAAATCATAAAATGTTGCACTGAAAAGAAAGAACATAAAATATGGAAGAAAAAAATCTCCAAAAACATTTTAGTGGCTAATTGGTCTAAGCACTAATGTCAAGCATTGATGTTTTTCCTCCCTATATTACATAATGCAGAGACTTACAGTATACAGTAAGACTGGATCAGGCAAGGCACTTTATTATGCTTTAGAACCCTCGATCTACACTTTGCAAAAAACTGTTAAAACAAATGCTTCTAAGGTTCTAAAAAATACATTAAAATGGAAGAAAATAGTATGATACCATTTAATAAATACAAATATTAATTTTCCATTTGCATAAATCTCAAATATTCTTTTTAAAAATCCAACAGGCAAAACCACAGTGAACAATTCATTAAATGCTGAATGACACTGGCGTAATCAGTTGACTTCCTCTGGTCAGATAAACGGATCAAACTCTACTAGAAATTTCAGAATTGGCTCAGAAAACCCAAATATGGGTATTGAAAAAATGCTTTGAGAAGAGGTGGTCTAAATAAAAAAAGAAAAGTAGTAAGCTAGCAGCATTGATTACCATTTAACAGTTGTGTACTTTCCTCTCTACCAGTAAATCATCCAATGCTTGGTTAAGTCATTACATATTTAAATCCATATTTAAAACCATTTCACAGGTGGTAAGATCTTCCGCAGATTTTGAAGGAGAGATGAGAGTGAACCCATGTGGCACCAGGATGGGCTATCTTTGTTTCTCCTGAACTGGTGCAATGCAATGTCCCATTTTAGCAAAGAGAACAGAACATTTCTGTATATTATCGTCTCGACAGGACACCACCTGAAAACTGAGCAAAATGATAAAACACGGTCAAAGAATGTCCACAGGTAAACACCAGACAATCCACTAGATAAACAATTAAAAACTCACATTCTGCTACTCAGTGTCCATGTAATAGAACCTGTATATCTGAAAGTTTCGAGCAGCTGGGTGTTGCCATTTTCTGTGCCCTTTGGTATAAATCTGCATCTCCAAAGTAACGTGCCCGATACAACAAGCCTTCCTCTGCAAACAAGAGCACAGATGTCTACATTTTCAAAATATTATATTAAATTACACTTGCATTATATGGACAGGCAAAGTCGAATATACGAAACACTGCTTTATACATCATCTAAACATGCATTATTAAGCAGCTTCATATGCGTCACATACTTTGTTGCTTCTCCTTCCAGCAATTGTTTCTCAGGTTTGATATATAGTCCTCCTCCACACTTTGTTCAACATTCTTAAGATTCTTCCCCGTATATTCTTCTGAGAAGTGGTCGCCCACATAGTAAGGCACCTTCAGAGTAGCAGTGTGTCGCCTGTTTGTGTGGCCCATGGATCTAAAGCAGGCAGAATGTTCGATAACGTCAGAGATATTTATCACTCGTGTGACAACCATCATGCTTTAACAAGATAAACATATTTTTGCTTTCAGAACATTTTTCTTTAAGACTGAGGTTTAAAAATATGAAAACAAACAATATATGGTTAACTTTGTGTGACAGCTAACTCAAACCACACAATGGGATAGAGAAAGTGCTTCATATGACTATCAAACACACACACACACCAGTGTTAAATAATAGTGTATAATAATAATATACCAAATACACATGATCAATTAGTCAATATTGGTCTTACGGTCTGTGGCTGAGGCTGTATGGAGGACTGGAAACCATCATCTGGCTGAGAGCCGAGACTATGATCAGAATGAGTATTGGCATCAGCTGTACAAACAAGGCAAGGCCACCCTGGATGATAAAAATCATTCATTAAAATTAAACAGTACGCCATGACATAAAGAAAGAGCTACTGTCATATTTCATCAGCCTGAACACTTCTTTTAAATACATACCAACTGTCTCAAATAATGTAATGTAACATATCACTTAAACAATTTTCATTTGTTCTCTTGACCATAGATGGCACATACGGTTTCTGTAGGTTGTATGAAGGTAAATGTAAGACTTTTTTCAAGATCACGTAAACAAAATTTTAGGAATAAATAGAATGGAACACAATGTGTTTAATTTACTGTACAAGAAAAATTGCTTAAGAATATGGAAATAACTTTTACTGTGCCTCCTGATCACACTGCAAAAAAAATGTTCCTCATCAACAGTTTTGTCTTGTTTAAAGGGGACCTATTATGCAAAAATCACTTTTATAAGGTGTTTGAACAGTTGTGTGGCTGCAGTGTGTGAAAACATCCAGCCTATAATGGTAAAAATCCACCCACTCATTTATTTACAATCTAATAAAATCATAAACAGTTTCTCAGGACGAGCGGTTTCAGATTCTCCCTCTGTGCACGTCACTGTCCACAAGTCCCGCCCATTAGTGACGCTGCCCTATAAGCATAGACACAGCCCTGAGTGAGAAGCTGTGGTCCAACTCTGCCATTAACGTTACTGATTACCGTAGCTGCTGGTGATATACAATGTCAGCGCCAAAGAGGCTTTTCAAGTGTTGTGTTTTGGGATGCACTAACGAACATAGTAGTCTCCATAGACTCCCTCTATCTGAGCCATTGTGGACACTATGGTTAAGTTTCATTTTCTGAGGAAATATCCCGGAAAAAATCGGTAAAGTCCCCAATACGAGTAGGGATCAATACCAACGCTTCGTGCGCGAACGTCAGCTCCAGACAAAGTAAGTTTCACGTGTTTGTTTCCCAAATTGCCTTTCTGAAAGAGCTTCTTGGCACTCTGTAAGGTTAATGATACTAAAGCTACCATTGTCTGTCTGTTTTCACTGGTGCTGCCCATGAATGATCGTGAATAGGAATGTGGTAGTTAAAAGTTGCATATGAAAGCAATGTGAGTCGATCGCTTGAGTTTGTTGAGCTCATAATCACGAGTGGGACTTATAAAGTTTGTGATAGCATGCCATGCACAATGAGACCAGCTATGTTGTTATTTTTATCGCACTGTGCTCCCAGTCTGTGCAATTCATAAACGCAAATTTATTATGCACAGTACAATCAGATGACTGACTTTGAAACGGAGTACATTTTCTGTAAAGACAACAGGCTTGTACTAATCGTGAAATGTTTATTTGTAAAGGCTAGCACTGCTAATGCCGTAGCGTGAGCTCTTGACGCTCCGCCGCCTTCTCCGGGAGCAACAGCTCATTTGCATTAAAGCAACACCCTCAAATACAGAGCGTTTTGGTTCACACCCTAAAAGTGGCAATTTTAACAAGCTATAAAAAATTATCCGTCGTGTATTTTGAGCTAAAACTTCACATACACACTCTGGGGACATCAGAGACTTATTTTACATCTTGTAAAAAGGAGCATAATAGGTCCCCTTTAAATCAAGATACATTTACTTGAGAAGCAAAATATCATAATATTGGATGCCTTGTTTTATTAGAAATCAAAATCAAGTAAATCAAGTATGAAGTAAGTTTATGATTAAAACTAGGACGGTCACGGTGAAGGAATTTCCCTTGCGGTAATTTTGAGTGGCTCAATAGCGCGGTATGACCGCATTTATATATATATATATATATATATATATATATATATATATATATACTCTGTGTATGTGTTACGATGTAAGAAACCAATGAAACGGAAACTAAATCGCGTTGAAACAGGAAGTGAAGTAAACAGAAGAGAATGCCAAAATAACGGTCCACATTACAAAACATAAACCTGACAATAAGATCGTTAGTCTATTGTTAGCCTATAATGGTTAGTTCTGATCCTCGAATCTGACTGACACTTTTTCTGTTGATATTTCACCTGCGAGTTCTAGACGGGCTGTCAGTCAGTCAGTGCAGTTTCATTGCTGCGCCACAAGGTGGCGACAAGAGACTGTCTTTGAGTGAGTCTTTAAACTGTTCATTCAACTACACGTTCAAAAACGCTGATTCATTCAAAGAGAGATGTAATGAAACACACTGTTGAAATCATTTTAACTTTGAAGGCCACTTTTAAAGGCTCAGCTGACCAGCAATGCGTCGATGCTAAGACAGATTTCGCTTTCCTTGGACATGACAACCTGTTTTCACAAATATACATGACTCTGCCTGAAGGACAGACGTATGGAAGCATATGTGTAGCAAAATTCAATTTGCAATGTAATATGCAAAATGGCAATGCAATATGTAAAATGGCAATGTATTTACATTTACATTTTCCCATACATATGTGCAACATTTAGTGCAAAATGAAAATGAAATTTCAATTACATATTTTAAATTTGCAATTTTCTACACTAGTTTTAATATGCAAATTAAAAACATATTTTAAAGCTTTATAAGCTGCAAAATCAAAATGAAAATGTATTACCCAAATTGATTAGATATGTTTAACATGTCCAAGCAAAAACTGTATCAAAATTATCATTTAAATGCTGTTTTTCCTAAATGCATTCAGACTTAGGGGTAGGACACATGGGACTACATTTTCATCGTGAGACCGCGTGATAATTGTAGCAAAATGCAGTGAGAATTTCAAAATGCATTCTGAGCCAAAGGTGCAGCAAAAGAGTAGCAAAATGGTGATTTAAATGTCTTTTATTTTTCTTAAATGCACTGACACTTACATATATGACGCTTCAATTGCATTTTCATTAAATACCACGCGATGAATATAGTTTAAGTTTAGTGGGAAAATGTAAATTTAAATACAGAAATACATTGCCATTTTACATATTGCATTGCCATTTTGCATATTACATTGCAAACTGAATTTTGCTACACATATGCTTCCATACAGACGAAGGTAATCGCGATCAGTCGATCTCTCTCTCATTCGCTGTCTGTTTAGGCTTGTTAAGTGCAAATTTACTGAGCCTCTGTACAAATCAGCATGGTACACATTGTTATCATTACTAATATATATAAGTGTAAAACGAGAAGGGCGTAACCTTAAGATTATTATTATTATTATTTATTCAAAAGAAAACACGGAAATATCGCGGTTGCTGCGGTTGTTGCGTTCCTCTGCGGTTAAGCTCGTCAATAGCGCGGTATTGCGATATTGCAGTTATCGCGACAGCCCTAATTAAAACAAGAACAAATATCTGCCAATGGGCTCAGAAAAATTTACTTAATTCAACTTTAAAATGAGTTTTCATAGCCCAATGACAGATGTGTGTTCTTGTTTTAAGCATAAACTCTTAAACACTTAATTTTGTCCAATTCATCAGAAAATAAGACTTTGTATATTCAATTTGCATCTCAAGTAAATGTATCTTTATGTAAGGATGTTCAGATATTTTTATTAGTAAATGAAATTTTTATTTTTATTTTTGCAGTGCAAACAACATTTAATGCAATGGCTATGTGATTTTAAGACTTTTTAGGCCTTAATTTGTGGAAGGGAGATTTAAGAATTTTTAAGTCCTTTTTTAGGACCTGCAGAACCCCTGCGACACAATCTCATAACATTTAATAAAGGGCTATGCACTTCTTGTCATTTCACCTAAATATCAACATTTGTGAGATTTAGTCAGTTAAAACAGTATTGAGGTAAATGGATTTTGTGTCTCTGGAAAATAGTGATCTATGATATTACAATATGTTGAATATCAAAGGTTCTTGTGTAGAATTGTTAATGAGGGACTTGTGGACATATTAACATTTTTAGATTTGTGGAGTTATAATATTTTGAAGTGAAAAGGGAATGGCTTCTTGTATAATTTTACATTTTGTGCGATGACAATTAAATTAGCAAATGTTTCTATAAATTCCCTTTAATAACACACCAGGCAATGCATCATCATTCTGTATATGCTAAACTTATATCCAAATAGTGTTAAAACAAATGCAAATCTTCCCCCACCTTACCCCACAAGTGATAAATGTGCACAAAACCCCTTATAATCTTGCAAGATGATTGGGCTCTTACTTCTCTCTGTTGTTCTCGTCGTTCATGTCTCTGTTGATGGCCAAACCTCATCCTGCCATTGCTGTACACATGCACATTACCTAGAAACGTAAATAGAAATGGCACAATGACACATTTCAGGGTTTTGAATGTATTCGAACACAACCACTGACACATTTCTAAAACCACATTTAAAAAGGTCACAGGACTCACTGGTGGGAAATCCACCTCCAAAGAACATATTGAAAAGGTCCTCAGGAGAAATATCTGCCTCGAAATTTCTGTGATGGGTCCTATGCCTGTGAGTCGGATGGGCTTTTTCTTCACCATAAACATCATACTGCCTTCTTTTTTCAGGGTTACTTAGAACAGCGTAAGCATTACCTATAGCTGTTAAAGACCAAAAAACAAAACAAATGAGAAGACCACATGCAAACATTCTCCATACTGATTGCAGAAATGCTAAATGCATGGGTTTAAGTCATGTATTTTACCTTTAAATGCTTCAGTGGCACCAGGCGCATGGTTTTTATCTGGATGAAACTTTAGAGCTAGCTTTCGGTAGGCTTTTTTCAGATCATCCTCAGAGGCTTCTTTACTGACTCCAAGAATCTCATAATAGTCCTTACATCTCTTAATTCTGCATCATGAGAATGACAGATCACAGTAGAAGAGTTAGGCAATGAAACCACTATACATACAAACCAAAATGTTCATCTCAGAAATAATGACCATGTCCGGACTTCTAAGCAAGTAAACTGAAAGAAATAACAGACCTTTTGACAGCATCCAGCTGCTCTGATGTGTATGGTTTGGCTGATTCTGTGGCACCCTGTCCAGAGAAGTGATCTTCAGTGTTGTGAATTCTGCTTCGTAATCCATCATTTTCTCTAAAGTTTTCTTCACTTGTAGAAGGTCCTCCATTCTCAGCAATAGACTCTAGTAAAGCTGAGACAAGAACACTTTCATTTAAATAAGAAGCACTGGTGTCTATATCTGTCTATCTATCTATCTATCTATCTATCTATCTATCCATCAACCTACTCTATCAATATAGAAATGGAAATAATTAAGATGAAATTCTACTTTAGATTATATTACGTAAGATTACCTACATATGAAAATACCATACTACGGACATCTAGTATAAGTGATATATAACCAAGAGAACTAAATATATGGTTTGACAACATAAAGCTAGATCAGTTAAAAGTAGAAAATACTGCTATTGCACAGTCATAATAAAGATCGAGATCCCAAGGCCTTAATTACCGTCTAACTACATACTTCGGGTTTTCCGGTGGCCTTTTAACAGACCTCTTACGATCTCCGCTATACACTTATTAACATTACACGCACATCTCGCCTTGTCGGTGGGAAACAGTCTCTGCGCCTTCTCGAGGAACCGTCTGGCTTTGTCGGGCTCATTATCTCGCAGCGCTGAGATCGCTATTTCGATGCAGCGTTCCGCTTCGTCCTTGTTTGATTCCATTGCGACGGCGGAACTGATGACTGATCTCTTTCCTGACCCCCCAGACGCAGCCTGATGACGTTTACAACAACGTCAAGAGTTTTTCACTAATGGATAGAACGCCCACTTTGTATTCACACAATAGCAAAACGATTGAGTATGTCGTTAACTTTTACATTTTGAAAGGTAAACATTACATTCATAAACAAAAATTTGCGAAATCCATACCAAAATGTAATTTATTTTTTATTAGAAACAGACTTCGAAAAAGTCTCTAATGCAAATTAATAACAAAAAGAATGACAGTCTGTTAGATTTCACGGAGGATTTTTTTTTTCTTTTGTCCTAAGGAAGATTTGAACTTTTTTTTAGTTGTTTATATGTATTTAAATTAATATTTTATTTTATTTGTTGTTTTTTATTTTAGTTTATTTATTTCTCTCTTAATTGTAGATTAAGATAGCTCTTCTTTCTTGTTTATGTGGACTTATTTGTTCAAATTTATTGTAATGTTCAATCTTTTCTTCAAAAAACCCAACCCCCCCCCCCCCAAAAAAAAGTAATGATAAAAAAAATAACATTTCCACGATCTTATGTCTGACTGATTGTCCTTTGTTTATCTGTTTGTATTTTCCCATTCCTTTTTATTTTATGCTCTTTGTATTACAACAGAGTTATATTACTAACTATAATAAAAAGGTGACATATTCCTGAAGCAATATAAGAAATGTTTGGTGATTGATAATGTTTGATCTAGCCTACTTAAGACTGATTTCCATATCATTTTTATAAGGTAATATATTTTTTAAAATCACATTTATTTACAATTATTCGCGTTAGTTTTTTTTTTTTTTTACTTTATTTTTATTTGTTTATACTGCTTTTGTTCTCCTGAAGGTGTTAATATCAGTATACTGTATGTGTCAACATTTCTAACATTTACTTAATAATAATAATAATAATAATAATAATAATAATAATGTAGAATTTTAAGATCGTATTAACAGTAAAATAATAATGAAACAAATGTAAAACTCTTTGTACTTCCGGAAACTTGCTGTTGTGGTGTGAAAGCAGAGTGGGCGCTCTAGTAAAGAAAGTAGCGTCATTAGAGCGCTGTATCAAGTAGGCTAGTTGTGGCACATGGAAAAAAGGTACAAGGAAAAATATTTGTTTTACCGGACTGTTGATAGTTTACACGTTTATGTTGTGAGGCAAAATACATCTATAGTACTGACGGGATCATTTGATAACATCATTTACTCTAGTGTGTTTGAGCGTGTGACCTCAGAAGCCGCACCAATGTCGCGTGCCTATAAAACAATGCGCTTACGTTTAACCTGGCCACTGTTGAAACAAATCGTCATTATTCCAAAAACATGCTTCAGTTATTCAATAACCAGCTGCTGTGCTGTCAATTCTGGCTGTACGCCTGTAAAGAGAAGAAAGGAAAGGAAACCCAAACTATCTGCTGAATGGCATACTCTCTCCTGGGAAGAGAGACTGGCTGATACTGTGACTCCTCTGTGGAGAATGAGTTATGAGGAGCAGCTCCAGTGGAAACAAGAGCAGCAACACAAGATCCTACTTGAGATGACAAGCAACTGGCTCAGGATTCAATGCACTCTTTTTCAAATGACTTAAGATTCCCTCTCCTTCCCATAGTAGCCTCACCAGCGAGGGATGGATACCGCAACAAATCAACCTTCTCTGTCAACAGAGGGGTAGATGGGAATCCTAAAACTGTTGGATTTTATATCGGCAATGGTAAAGCAGATAACATCGTCTGTGTCCACGGTGACCATCTCCTGAACATGCCTTCAAAACACAAGATGGTTGCAAGGCACTATGAAGATTTTATACGCCTTTCACCGCTCAAACCTTGCATTTTATTTCACGATGGTGGTCACTGGAGAGAAATCACGATAAGAACAAATTCCACCGGTCACACGATGGCCATAGTTTACTTTCATCCTCAAACCCTAATGCCTGAGGATATAGCCATCCATAAAGCTGCTCTGGTGGAGTACTTCATTCAAGGTCCCGGAGCAGTTTGTCAACTGGATTCTCTGTATTTCCAGGAGACAACAATGACCCGTTGCAGTCAGGAACAATCCCCCTATCAGCTTCTGCATGGACAGCCTCATATCTTTGAGGAGGTACTTGGCTTCAAGTTCCGCATTTCTGCTGATTCTTTCTTCCAAGTGAATCGGGGAGCGGCGGAAGCTTTGTACAAGACTGTTGCGGAGCTGAAACGGGCTTGTGTTGGAGGCACCCTGCTGGATGTTTGCTGTGGTACTGGAGCCATTGGCATTTCGTTATCGCCACAGATGGAGAGAGTCATTGGCATCGAGCTCAATGAGCAGGCGGTTGAGGACGCCAAATTTAATGCAGCACTAAACAGAGTTCATAATTGTGAATTTCTCTCAGGCAAAGCGGAAGTTGTTCTACCAAATCTGATGGCCAATTTGAATTCTGATGGCGGGCTGACAGCCGTGGTGAATCCGTCCAGGGCTGGCCTACATTATCGAGTTGTCAGAGCCTTGAGGAACCACTCAGCCATAAGAAGGCTTGTCTATATATCATGCAAACCTGATGGGGAGGCAGTGAGGAACTTTAGAGGCTTGTGCTGTAGTTCAGACTATGAGAGGAAGATCACTGGAGAAGCCTTCAAACCAACTGTGGCCGTCCATGTGGACATGTTTCCACACACTCCTCACTGTGAACTAGTGCTTGTGTTTGAGCGATAGTGGCTGTTTTTGTTTTTGTTTTGGAATTCATTCCGATAAATGCCTTTTTATTTATGCCATTAAATGTCAATGGAAAATTCAATGCAGCTTCTCTCTTTTTAAATATTTATTATAGTGAACTAAAACTAAAACCATAATTTATATATATATATATATATATATATATATATATATATATATATATATATATATAATTTTTTTATGGTTTTAGTTTTAGTTCACTATAATAAATATTTAAAAAGAGAGAAACTGCGTTGAATTTTCCATTGAAAATATTAGTTTTATAAACTAGTTTATTGACATGGCAACATTTCATATTTTCATTTAGTTTAATTTGCTGTACTAAAATAAACAAACTAAAAATTGTATAGACATTAAAAAACTAATAAAATAACACACCACAATAAAATTACTAAAACAAAAATTAAACTGAATTTTTTTTTAAAATATTAATAAAAAATTATAATAGTATCCCAGTGATACTAGAAAGAAAAGACTATTTCTTTTTTTTACTTCAAAATGTAACTAAATATTTTTTTAAACTTAATTGTGAAATTTATTAGCAATATCTGATTGAAAATTGTTTTCACACCATTTTTTCAGTGTATAGTAAAAACCTATAGCAGTTAAACAATGTACTAACATCTCAATGATATTAACACATTATTTAGTAAACCCTTATGTTTTGTTTGTTTGATTCTATAGCAGATCCCTTACATTATCACTAGAGGGTGCTATTGCGTCATCCCTCCATTTTGTGCAGTGCTGCATAGATGTCGTGCACTGTTAGATTTTTTTCAAGTGCATAAGGAATCTATCCTATTTTGCATAGCCAACTTCCTCAATGTATTTATGTATACTTACAGGATTTGTGAACTCTGATGGTAAGTATCATCAAGTTGTGAAAATAGGACAGATTCCTTAAGCATTAACAGCAAGTCCACATTTTAAAAAAATATCAGTGCACCACAGAATAAACATACCATGATGAGCACAACTATCATTTTCATGTGACATGCACTTGTTTTTAAGTTTGGACACAGAACCATCATCATGGGCTTCAGTATGACAGTTACATCTGACTGAGAAGGGCTGATGATTTGGATGAAGCAAGCTTACAACGAATCACCTACTGAAGTAAGCAAAAACTGTATAGTAAGTGCACCGATTGAGCGAACATGAATTAAATGCTTCTTGACCAGAGTCAAAAGACTGAGCCATTTTGTGTAACATGAAACAGTGACATGAGTGGAAAATTTAATGCCATTCAATTACTGTAATGTGCTCAGCAGTACATTTTGAAACTGGAGATGAGACCTGGCTATGGGAAATTATAGTAACCCACAGGAACTAATCCCTGTTTGAGGAACTACAGATTCGTTGTCATTTTAACACATAAGGATCCATATTTCCTCTTTTGAGGAAATCTTAGCTGCTGTAACACATCTGTAGCTCTTTAAAAAATGGCTTATGTTCACCAGTAGCAAAGTAACAAAATCTCTTATTCTTGTAGAATATTGAAAGGTTTGCATTTGTATTTATAGCATTGTAAGGCTGACTATATAGTGACCACATTTACAGAGATATTCAAATATGCAATATTTATAAGTATTAAATAGAAATTTTGCACGTTTAACATTACTTTTTTATGTCTGGTTATACAGTTTTTCTGGCAAAATATAGCCCACATTGACTTGAGAAATATGTTTGGGCTAGAAGGGCAAAGACCTGCATTTTCTAATTTAGGCTACTCGTGGACATTAAAAGGGACAAGCTTTGTAGCGATGTGATCTGAGCTGTATCACACAGTGAGAGTAAACAGCTGAAGTGGTGGCTATCAAAAACCAGGGGGCTTTTTCATAAAAGACGCTAAGAAAAGCGGGGATTAAAGTCCAAAACCTGACTTGAAATAACAAATCAATCGGGACTAATGCGGTTTCATAAACGACAATTTAAGTTCACGCAATCTCACTAATTCGATCCAGGTTCAATGAGTCAGGATAATTTGATGTGCATGTGCATACTATCTCAAATGAGTTAAATGTGTATTCCTCTTATCAGTTAAAATGCAGTCTGATTTCTATTTATTTTCATTTTTAATTCAGTGATTTTAACTTTTAATTTAGTGTTTTTAAGGCTTTAATGCTTTAAAGAGCAATTTTAGATTGTAATGTTTTAATGTTCTACTAATAGCCGTAAAAGGTACAGCTGTCATAAAACCCGAGAGAAAGGCTGCATGGCTAGAAACTGCTGATCAACTGAATGCACAAGTAGCAACTATGTTAAAATGTTTTCATATATCTTAAAAAAAAGGTCATTACATTTTGGGCACTATACATTAAATGCAGTTGGTTGTAGTCTATATTTTTTATTTATTTGATATATTTAAGTTGCATTTTCTGTATATTTTTATTTTTGGACTGATAATAAAGTCAAATAATTGTATGTGAGAGAGTCAGTGGTATTATCAATGCGTTCCTATTGGTCAGAGTTAGAGGAGCTCAGCTTAGCCTGACAGTTAGCCTGTTCCCGACCAGGTTAGTTTCCTAGCCACAGTGACTGAGCTTGAGCTATGGTAATTTTGCTTTCAGAAACCAAATCAAGTGAAAATAAGTCAGAATTACTGAAATAAGCCTGGCTTATTTGGTAAACTAGTTTTATGAAACAGCCCCCGGCGTACATGGCGTCCACAATAAGCATCAGATAACCAGGCAACCAATGAAACTGGTAGGGCTAGATGGCATCCTCTCAGCCTCGCCCAATTGCATCATTTTAAACGAAATCGGAGGCTTAGACACGCAAAAAATAAAAAATTAAATCACTCGACGGGGGGAACCTGCCTGCTAGCATCAATCAAATTGTGATTATTCTTTATGGTTGCATCACAAATAAGGTAAGTGCGTTGCAGATGCGCGAATGCGGGTTTATTTCAGCGTGCCTTGATGGAGACAGAAGTCACACCCATTTTGTGCAGTTTAATGTATTCATTGTATGAGGGCTTTGTCTTTTTTATAATAATGACACCTGAAATGACAGATGGCTTTTCTTTGCCGACGGTCGTGAAAATATAATCGACTCGTTTTCTTCACAGGCGACAATAACGAGCATGAAAGAAATGGCCGAAACGACGATGGCAGAGGATGTTTATGATGATGCTTACGAGGACAAACCGGGCCCGAGTCCTCCAGTGAAAATCGTATGGAGAAACGTTATATTAATGTCTCTCTTGCACCTAGGAGCTCTTTACGGTCTAATGATTCTTCCATCTGTCTCGTCCTTAACGCTGATATGGAGTGAGTATGTTACTGCTAATTTTGATTCAATGAACTGACTGACGTTTTTAATAGCAACCTGATCATGTGTTTATAGCGTTTCTATTTTTATGGCCTAATGTTAATGTATAAAGAGATTTGATAATGTTGTAATGTTTGCAACTACGTGTTTTGTTCCTATCTATCTATCTATCTATCTATCTATCTATCTATAAACCATCCCCACCATAATCCTCATTTCATTTTGACTCAAAATGGTAAACATATAGTAGAAGTTTAATTCAAAATAATTGTAAATACAATTGGCAACAAATATGAAAATAAGTCATATTAAATATGTCAAATGTAGGCTAATAATTTTAATAAAATATAAAGTTGATAGTTAATTTTACGTTTATGTTCACGGAAAGTCTATTTTCTGCAGTCTTCATGTGTCTAGTAGAAATACATTGGAAATCTTCATTAGTGTGGATTTTATATATAAAATTAAACAGGAAAACCTGCTCACTTGTATTATATCAGTTCTGTCTTTCTGAAATTATAAATCAGACATGGCATTTAACTTTCTTAGCTCAATATATTTTTTCCTCATGTAATTCTTTAATAATTTTTATACTGCCTTACAACTTTTGCTATCAGAAGGTATATGTTTGGTGTATGGTGGTTATGTATGATTTAACCCCTATCGCTCATGTGCAGTATAATTGGTTAAACTGAGCAACGCTCCCCGGTTTCCTCTCATAAGGGTGCAGGTGTTCTTCTCTTACAGATTCAAATTCAAAGTTGTGATTACTATTCTCAGATATGATCAATTATTGTGTCATTTTTTTTTTCCAAAAGCGAAAATATGTCAGGCCACTTTGTCTCAGCTAAATTTGTTATGTAGACCAAAGCTAAAAGCGTTTTGTAAGCATGAGTGATAGCGAGACAGTCCCGTGAATAATTTGAAATCCTACCAAAAGCTATGACTGTGCTCCACTGTTGTGTACATTTTTGGCATCACAGCGCCGCATAATATTGCACCCTGTTGAACAAAGAACAATTGCTGTTGAAATAGGCTCTCCATTGTAAATTGAGCCGGGTCATAACAGTGTGCCCTTTTTCACAGTCTGTGGCTTGGTATCCCACATCCCTTGCAGCCTTGTTTGACAACACACAGCGAGACATTTTGTCCTCTCATAGAGCGAATCAAGGGCGCACACACCGTTACACACTATAGAAGCTGTGTGTAGCTCAGACTAATTTGTTTTTAAACATTCTGTTGTATTTTCTCTCTTAATGTGACAGCGGGAGTGTGTTTCATGCTAAGCGCTCTAGGAATAACCGCCGGCGCCCATCGCCTTTGGAGCCACAGGTCCTACAAAGCCTCGTTGCCATTACGAATCTTCCTAGGGATCGCAAACTCTATGGCTTTTCAGGTAAAACATTTTTAAGTGGATGAAACAATCTTCCACATTAAATTATGCAGTAAACTTGAATTCAGCTCAGATGGTGTAGTGGTTAAAGATCTGGGCTAATAGGTTCAAACCTCACAAGAGCCGAGCGATAGCCATTGTGCCCTTGAACAAAGCAATTAACCCCAGGATGTCCACCTGGAATTGTCCCTGTAATAAGTGTAGTGTAAGACACTTTGCATAAAAGCATCTGCCAAAAGACTGCTTACACTGGCTATATATATATATGTATATCTCACACACACACACACACACACACACACACACACACACAGTATATACTGAATGTTAATTTTGCAGTTTCTCGTTCACATTTCACTCATTTGTACTCAGCTTAGAGTATGACAGACATAATAAACAATGACCATACTGACGAATATATATCCATATAGAATGATATCTATGAGTGGGCCAGAGACCATCGCGTCCATCACAAGTTTTCTGAGACTCATGCAGACCCACACAATGCCCGCAGAGGATTCTTCTTCGCTCACATTGGCTGGCTGCTGGTCCGCAAACACCCAGACGTTATTGAGAAAGGACGCAAACTGGAGCTCGCTGATCTAAAAGCGGATGGGGTTGTAATGTTTCAGAGGAGGTCAGTGGGAAATTGCGATATTTCATATTCAGTTTCAAATCAGAATAATTTCTGAAAGATCATGTGACACTGAAGACTGGAGTAATAGATGCTGTAAATTCAGATTTGCCTTCACAGGAATATATGACATTTTAAAAATGATTAATTATTACATTAGAAAACAAATATTACAATAGAAAACGGTTCATTTAAATTGTAATAAGATTTCACAATTGTACTGTTTTTACCATAATTTTGATCAAATAAATGCAGCCTTTGAGAGGCTTCTTTCAGAAATATTTTACAAACTTTACCAACCCCAAACGTTTGAATTGTAAAGTACATGCACTACTTTTATATTGACATCTTATCACTTAACTAAAATTGTTGGGTTTTTTTTGGATGAACTCACTCAAAACTGATACAACTGATAATTTAAAACTTGACACAGTAGTGCTGACTAATTTATTTATTTACTGGATGAAAACCTGACAAAGACAGGAAAAACTTTGATCCAGGTTTAGTCATTTAGTCATGACCTAAAATATTCATTACACCTCTGTGAACCCTGCCACTGGGAGCTGCCATCTGAACCAGGTCCCATTTTGGCACTAGCTAGTGTGGAATAATCAATATCCCTTCCCATCACTTTGAATGATGGCCAACAAAAGTCCTGAGCTTTTTGATAAGAGTTTAAGAACATGTTTCATAGAATTGCCAGATCAGATAGTGGGAGAATAGCTGGTTAGTCAGCATTTCAAACGGCATGTTGTGTTCCAGCTGAGGTTTAACAGCCAATGTTAATTCAGAAAATCTTCTATGTATGACATACATAGAAGAACACTTGACAATCAAGTGTGCAGTGATAAAATGACTATAGGAACTGTTGTTTTTAATCTTTCATTTCTCTGTCCATAGGCATTACAAGTTATCTGTGGTGGTGATGTGCTTTCTCATCCCCACGTTTGTACCTTGGTTGTTTTGGGAAGAGAGTCTTTTGACCAGTTACTTAGTTCCTTGTCTGTTGAGATACACTGTGTCCCTTAATGGGACCTGGCTGGTCAACAGTGCAGCTCACATGTGGGGAATGAGGCCCTATGACCACAGCATCAATCCCAGAGAGAACAAGTTTGTTGCCTTCAGTGCCATCGGTAAGAACAGTGTCTTTTCTTTTATGACTTAATATTTATTAATGTTAAATGAAAAAATGTTAAATCTTCTAGTTTGCACATTTATTTATTGATATATATTTTAAAAAATACAGAATCATTTATGTATTTTTAAATAAAATGTATTAATATGTGTAAAATAATATAAATATTATTAAAACCATTTTTGTGTAATATAAGTTTTATATATACACTATTTTGTATAAAGTTTCTGCTTACATTTTTTTTTTTTTCAGGATTATCGAATAATAGAAAGTTTAAAAGAACAAAATGTATTTTAAAATAAACATATTTGGTATGGACTGATTGGAAAATATATGCATCATTTAATTTCAGGTGAAGGATTTCACAACTATCATCACACATTCCCCCATGATTATGCTGCAAGTGAGTTTGGCAGTCGGCTTAATTTGACCAAGGCGTTTATAGATCTCATGTGCTTCTTGGGACTGGCCAAGGATTGCAGGAGGGTAACTCATGAGACCATCATGGCCCGTGTTCAACGCACCGGTGATGGCAGCCATAAAAGTGGTTGATTCGTTCAGTACATATGAGAAAAACAAACAAAAAAGTTATAAAGCAACATATACAAAAGCATTTGCAGAATTTCTTAGTGTGCAATGAAGATTGACCTATATACACTCTCATATGAAATAAGAAAATCTAGGGTGTGTTGGACTAATATGTGTTCTTAAGAATTCTTTCTTTTTCATGACATTTATTGGACTGTGGGAGATTATTTTTGGAGATGGTAAAGGCCATAGATTGGGAGGATAATTATGTCTCAGTCTGCCTCAAGAGGCAAGAGATGGTACTTCACTAGTTAAACAGCCATGTGCCTCATTACAGCCCTCTCTCATGAATAGGTTGACCCATGTTTTCTCTGGCTAAGCAGTTACTGTTATGATTTAAAAACATCATTCTAGCAAACTATACAAGCTGTAAAATTAAGATGACATGCTGTTAATATACTGGCACTATTTGTGACCCTGGACCACAAAACCAGTCATAAGGGTCAATTTTTCAAAATTGAGATTTATACATCATCTGAAAGTTGAATAAATCTTTCCATTGATGTATGGTTTGTTATGATAGGACAATATTTGGCCGAGATACAACTATTTGAAAATCTGGAATCTGAGGGTGCAAAAAAATCAAAATATTGAGAAAATCGCATTTAAAGCTGTCCAAATGAAGTTCTTAACAATGCGTATTACTAATCAAAAAATAAGTTTTGATATATTTACGGTAGGAAATTTACAAAATATCTTAATGGAACATGATCTTTACTTAATATCCTAATGATTTTTAGCATAAAAGAAAAATCAATAATTTTGACCCATACAATGTATTTTTGGCTATTGCTACAAATATACCCCAGCGACTTAAGACTGGCTTTGTGGTCCAGGGTCACATTTTACATTTTCTTAGATGATAAAAGCAGATTTCCTTTTGAAACTGAAATAACTTTAATGACCACCAAAAGAGTTATTTATAGGTCAGTATGTAGTCAAATATAAGACTGTGCCATAGAAAGGTCCATGGGAAAACTGTTCTCAATTGAGCTAAAATGTTGACTTAACTCCGGTTATAGTTCTGTTTAGAATATGTTTGTTAGTAGTGACAGTATACATGGAAATACAGCTGGCATTATTAATCAAAATATTTTCATTTAATCTTGTTTATTTTTTGGAAATATTCTACATGCCAATGCAAAGGTCATCAGATCAGTGATGCTTGTAATGAGGAATTCCCTCAAGTAAAATGAGCAATTTATCAGAAAGTTTAATTCTTAATGATTATTTTCCATGTTGCATAGCACTTTATCTGGTTTCCTTGGACTCTTGTGGTCCTGTAAAAAAAGTACCTGTCAAACAACCAGGTATATGATGAACTCTTTTCTAATTACAAATATATAGAAGTAGGAAAGGACTATTTCAAGTATTATGAAAAATATTTAACCAAAAAACATTTTGAAAGAAATGTGTCTGTTGGGGTAAAAGTATTAAGGTGTACACTTATTCTAGCAGATTTATTATAGGACATTTATTTGTCCTTATGATATAATCCAAGGATTGGAATATTTTAATGTCTTCATCAGATAACATCTTGCCCTTTGCCTTATAGAATAGGCCTATATATCTTCAGATTTTGGGTTGGACTCAAAATTGAAAATACAAAGATGATGTATAACATCAGAAAAATTATTTCAAATTTATGAAGTTTTAAGTCATTTAGGGTGGGCTGTTTTCTTAGCTCTTCTGTAACGAATGATTGACCATCTGTAGCTCCCTACATATATATATATATATATTTTTTTTTCTCCTAAATGTTTGAGAGGTTGATAGTGGTATGTATTTTCCAAATGTAAAAAATGCCAAATGCTTTATATATTTACAGCATACACCCATGTTTAAGAATAAACACAAATTGACACTGTATTTTACAGCTTAATTCTTTATGCAGCGTTGACCTTTAATGTCTGAGAGCCTTAATGGGCACATTTTCAAGGAATGTTGTTTCATGTACCATAAACCAAAATTTCTATAAGTGGAAGAGTTTTGCGAGTTGTACCGTGAGTTTTGTTATGAATCAATATTAATCTTTTCTTAATTGAATAAAGTGTGTGTATATCTGAAAATGTAGTCTTGGCAAACCTTCTTTTGTAGCGTTGACCACAGATTATATAAGTGAGTGAGACCACATGTCAGTTTATAAAGCAAAAATGAAAATGATAATTTAAGCGTTCACCCGTGCGCGATAGCGGTGCATTAGCTTCGTGAAACTTTTTTTTAATTTTTTTATTATTTGATTGTATTTGATTAATGGATTTCTGTGGAGAACTAGCCTAAATTACAAAACTTAAGCAAATAAGTAAATAAATATTTATTTAGCCTATTTATTTATTGAAACCTGAACCTGAATTACTAAATTCCTGATTTTTAATTGGTAGTTTTGTTTACATTTCAGCTGTGAAAGAGTAACATTTTGGGAGTAGCCTACATGGTAATAAGTTTAAATAGGCCTAAGTAAAACGGTGATTGCGCATCGTTTTAAAATCAAGATTAAATTAATTTTTGAACGTTTCTTGTAGATTTTTACGACAGAAGCCTATAATCTACTCATATTCAAATAGACCAAACAGTGGATTTAGAAATGAATTTAGAAATCTCTCTACAGTGGCAAATTTGTTTTACTTTAGTCTCATGGAAGCCTTTCAGAGCGTAATCCAAAAACATCCCTCTGGAATCTCCCAAATAACTTTACTAATCCTAATTTGCACACGAGAAGATACGCGGACGTCAAAGAAGCAGAACCTAAAGGTCATGAAGGGTCAGCTAAGGACTAAACTGAGAGAAAAGGTAAAAAAAAAAAAAAAACACTCTAAAAAGAGTTATGAAGTCCTCCTGAAAAAAACGCAAACACACAATCGTATCGATTATCCTCCTTATCTATGTTCATTCCTGTTTATTTGAATCTTAATTCAACTCTTTGCGCGCATAGATTTAACTTCGCTGCATTGCTTTGAAACGTGATAACGGAATAAAAAATGACAAGTTAGCACGAGCCATACGCATTATTTTTTCATTATACTATTTTTATTCTAATAAAGGTTTAAACTATTTTACTTGAATCCAATTTATTAGCCTTTCTGTACCGCATCAGCGGATCCTTACTAAAATTAGTAAATTTAATCTAACACGCTTATAAACCTATACATCTGAACGCTACAAATGTCGTTTGATAATGTCAGTAATCCCTGAGCTTTATCAGCCACTACTGTATCAAACCATTTCATGCTGCTCTTGAAATTGAGTTTTAAGGCACAACCTTAGAGATGCCATCCTGATTTCATATTAATTCACTCCAACTGTTAGCACGCAGGGAGCTCTTCCCAGCTATTTGTCCTGGAGGAGCCCAGGGTGCCCTTTTGATCATTTCAATCTCTCTCTGGTACAATAGTTCTGATTGGCTGAACGAGTAAGAAAAGGGAAAATCTTTAATTAAGCAGATAATCTCTTGTTGGGATGAGAGGAGCTCCATTTCAGAACCCCCTTGGCTCACACATGAGACCCCCAGCCTCTGAATTCTGGATGTAGGTTATATAGAGCTCTTGCAGACCCCTCTGCTTTCCAAGGTGAAGAAAAGTCTGCCAGTCGTCTCTCTCAGGATGTTCATGCATTTGGAGGTTTATTATTACGCTTTCATCCTGATGGCTCACATGAAGTCTTGCTGCAGTTGGTGAGTTCAGCATTTTATTTTCCTTTAAGCAGGCGACATTGATGCTAAATTTAGCCAGTATACGTGTATTTATACAGAGCTTTTACAATCTATGTTTATCTGCGGGTCTCTGGATTAAAAAATCGGGGCGAAACAGACACTTCCTCTGATCAGTTCCCGTTCCGTCATGCTTTGAGCTTCGTTTCATTGGTTAGAGGAAAAGCTGAGGAAAACGAAACGCTATGTTCTCATTATAGTTGTATAAATTCTTATTACATGCATGAAAATCGTCCAAAATGTTTACATATATATGTGTGTGTGTATGTATGTATGTATATATATATGTGTGTATGTATGTATGAAACTCTATTGAAAGCTTTCATTTTGAGATTGTATATTTCCATTTGAAAATGTCCTATAGTAACATATTTGTAATAAGATAAAATAATTTGAAAATGTTAAAAAATAATGTTTTATCAATGTGAAGCTTTACTTGTAATTTCAAGGGGAACATATACAAGTTATTTTGGGTTAATAGGCTGCTCTATCTTCCAGGTCAGTGAATAATTTCCTGATGACTGGCCCAAAGGTAAGCCAACATATTTTGATCTGCTTTGCTGATCTTTATCAGGAGAGAGAAACTTCAAAAAGTCAAAACCATTTATGGATTTGGGTGGTTAATGATTGATGCTGACCCTGTGATCACAATGCAAGCAAGTGGCAAATTAAAAGATTTGCGCCTCACAGGTGCTATATTTCTTGAACACGTATCTTCTGTGGATTAGGTATTACTTGCTGCTTGGAGTGGACTGGACCATATAGTTTCACACACTTCAGCTCATTCACAATGTGAAGTTGTGAGGACTTTTTACTGAGTGGCAAGGGAAGGGGTCTTTGGTGGGTGGTCATCATTAGCAACCCAGCCGCCCGTGAGAGCACTTGTGGTGCTGTCTCTTCTAAACCACTTGAGACATATTAGATTGTATAAACCGCAGTTTCACAGTCACAGACACTTTTTGTTTACTTTTTGTGTGCATTTTTGGTGGAACCACAGGAAAACCATTTACCCCAATATTTAAAACTTTAATTTTAATTCTAAAAATATTTTATTAGAAATAATGCTATCATTTTGTTTTTTAAATGTAATTTAATAAATTAATATACAGCAAACATACATTTTACACCACTGTGCAACTATAGGGAAACATTTACCCTAATATTTCTAATATTTCAAACTTTTATTTAAAAATATTTAAAATCTTTTTAGCATTATTTTAGTATCAGTGAGATACCTTTATTAGTTTTTATATTTTCTGTTTAAATCTATTAAAGTTTTAGTATTTTTCTGTGTTTTTGTCATTTTTATTATTTTTGTTTTTAAATATGCCTACATAGTTTTTTATTGTTTTTATTTCAGTTTTAGTTATTTTAGTACATCAAGTTAAACTAAATGAAAATGAGAGATGTTTCCTTGAACTAGCTGAATTAAAATGTCTACTTTTTTAGTATATATTTTATTTTATTTCAAGTAACGAAAAGTGTTTCTTTGGTTTTAGTTAACTATGAAAACCTTTTTTTAAAACATAATTTATTAAATAAATATACAGCAGACAAACATTTTACACTGTACAACCATATGGACAAGTTTACAGTGATATTTAATATTTAAAACTTTAATATAACTTCTAAAATTATTTTTGCAGACATAATGGAGTCATTTTATTGCTTTTTTTAAATGTTTAAACACCATTATTTAATAAATTAACATACAGGTGCAGTTTTATATGACCTGTGCTTGCTGACAATGAAAAGCATCTTTTCATTTTATCATTAGTTTTAGTCAGTGTGTGTATTGTTAGCACTTGATAGTGAGTGTGTATTTCATGCCAGATCTTTTTGGTGTGGTTTGCATTGTTTCAGGCCTACTTGATCTACTCCAGCAGTGTGGCTGCAGGAGCTCAAAGTGGGATTGAAGAGTGCAAGTATCAGTTTGCGTGGGACCGCTGGAACTGCCCGGAAAGGGCTCTTCAGCTCTCCACCCACAGTGGACTCAGAAGCGGTGAGAACTTTGACCTCTGCTGATGCCTGTTTTATGTATATTGTGCTTTCGGGTCTCTAAAAATACACATATTTTAATAGAATAAAAGTACAAGAGCGTGTGTTATGTATACTGTGTGTTTAGTGACTCAAAGCCTATTTGTATCAATCACAGATACAGCACTTAAAACAAACACAACGATCCTGTTTAAAGAAGAGAGAAGCGTCTCCCAATGTTGATGTGCCTGAAAACACTGCATTCTTGAGTCAATTAAACCTGGTCTGTTAATAGGCAAATAGAAAAGCCACCATGGGGATATTGTGCACCAGAGTGAGTGAGTGAAATGGACGCCCTCTCAAGTCAAAGGGTGTGGGTCAAAGGTTTGCCTCAGACTCCTTTCATTAGGCATTCCTTAAGTGCCAAAGAGGGAACCTGTCACAGTCCAGTGCCGACCCCAGACCGACAATGTATACGAGCAGACCAACAGCGCTACTCCATGTTTGATGCACAGGGAAATAAGAGTCAAAAGCCATCATTACTGAGATGGATGCTAAAAATTTGAGTAAATCATCTAATGAGGAAGAAAATCAATGATGTTGAGTGCTTATATTTTTATTAACCTAGAACATGATATTTCATAGACAAGATAGATAAAATAGCATTTCTACAGCATACTCATTTCAGTGTTGTTTCTAATCACAGCAAACAGAGAGACAGCGTTTTTCCATGCCATCAGCTCTGCTGGAGTCATGTATACCCTCACCAGGAATTGCAGCCTCAGTGACTTTGACAACTGTGGATGTGATGACACCCGGAATGGCCAACGAGGTGATAAACTAAAGTTCAACATATGGAAAGTCAGGCAACATTAAAGGGACTATAAGTTATGGATTTTAACATAATTTTAATGTGGGAAATAAAAAATCACTAACCTGGTCTGTGTTAAGTTATATTCTATTTAACATCTTTGTTTCCATGACTTTCTAACTAAAACCCTAAAATGACCCCAGGAATGATGGGAACATCATTACAGGTCAAATAAAACATAAGTTTTAACAGAAGAATTAATTTAAATATGTTTATATATAAACTACAGTTCAAAAGTTTGGTGTCAGTAAGATTCTCTTATGTTCACCAAGGCTGCATGTATTTGATCAAAATACAGTAAGAATAGTAATATTGTAAAATATTATTACAATTTAAAATAACTGTTTTCTATTTTAATATATTTTAAAATGTTATTTATTCCTGTGATGGCAGAGCTAAATTTTCAGCAGCCATTACTTCAGTATTTAGTATGACATGATCCTTCAGAAATCATTCTAATACGCTGATTTGGTGCTCAAGTAACTTTTATTATTATTATCAATGTTGAAAACAGTTGTGCTGCTTAATATTCTTGTGGAAATGGTGATAAATTTATCTCAGTTCTGCTCTTTGATGAATAGACATTTAAAAAGATCAGCATTCATTTGAAATAGAAATTATTTGTAACATTGTAAATATCTTTACTGTCACTTTTTCCAACTTTTGCGTTCTTGCTGAATAAAAATATTCATTTAAAAAAGAAAAACATTTTTCTCTTGAACGACAATGTATCAGTGTAATAACTTTTAAATAAGCCTCAATTTTTTGCTGTTAATGCTCCAGTATTTGGCTCCATTTGGCTCTTTTTATGATCTTGGTTTGGGCTTTTTGTAAGGAAAAGGAAAAGTGCATATCATTTTTTGTGGAAATCAATATTTTTCCATAAATGCTGTCAATATTTAACAAAAGCAATTTCTATAAAATTCCGCGTTTAAGTATATATATATTTTTTTATTATTTATTTATTTATTTAGCTTAGCAAAAAACATAATTCTGTTGTCATCTCAGGTGGTCAGGGATGGCTATGGGGAGGCTGCAGTGATAATGTTGGATTCGGAGAGGCCATCTCCAAGCAGTTTGTGGATGCACTGGAAACCGGACAGGACGCACGAGCCGCCATGAACCTGCACAACAACGAAGTAGGACGCAAGGTATATGAAGTCACTGGGGTTGTTCGGGGCCTAAAATTGAGGCATGTCCTGTCGGCCACCAACAGTGGCTTTTGAATCATTTTTCAGTGCTTCTAATGATAGCTTACCACCCAAGAGTTTCAATCACGGCCCTATAAGCAAGGTGCCACTCGTTCTCCCAATAGAGTGTGCGCTGTACCAGAAGGGCCTATTTACAGCCTGTGAATGTCCATTATGACGAGGCCTTAGCTTGAGATTCTTGGGATCAGTGGTGCAAGCTTAATTAGATGACCTAGGGGTCCGCACATTGCAAAGGTTCTGTATTCTGTTGCTTCCCAAATAAGTGTTTAGTTTTATTCTTGCAATAAGGATCTTACATTTATGTTGGTCTTTGTTGTACTTGAGAGAGCCACGGGGATCACAGCCATGTGGCTCAAGTGCTCTTTGTTTATCCTGTCTGTGCCCCGTCTGCAGGTTTTGTCAATTCATTGGCACCTGGAGCATCATTGTAACTGAAAAAATGTGAAAGAATTCTTTTTCACTTCCT